>JABXWE010025851.1:0-22318 GCA_014611495.1 Limonius californicus
TCAGTGGTTGATTTATATACCAACAAAATTAACCTAAAACTCGTAAACCATTATATAACCCTTCTTACAAAAATGTAAAAGATTTTAACAGCGAAATATTCATTTAATTTTGGAAAACGATTTTAATATAATATTAGAAATAGTACCATGTACCTTGTACATGTAAATACAGCAATTTTTTGTCGCCACCAACTTGGGGCGAAAATTATAATGATTAAAGGGTGAATAACTATAGCAACTTTTTGGCGCCCAACGTGGGGCGATAATTATAATTATTAAAGGGCGAATAACCATAGCAATATATTCAGAAATTTATGACGTGTTGTTTTACACATGACGTCTTCTAATGTTTTTCTGATGTAGTGGATAAGATGATGGTGTAGAAGTCCTGAATTCTGTATCTGAGTAGGACAATCGTTTTTCAAACAGTTGTTTTCATATAATTATTTTTCATATCAGTTCCACTCTCACGTAGTAATAAAAACTCCATTTATACAATTTACTGCAAACTTAAACTTTTAGTAAGAAGATAATTATCCTGTTAAGTATTTCATTATTATAAGGTAATTAAACATTAAAACTTCTGCTTTAACATGCTATGAGAAGTAGAAATATGAAATATATATTTTTTTAATATTTACTCCAATTAGCATTTTAACTAGTTTATCAATTGCACCACTCAGGTATCAAAGCGACACGGTGTAAATTTATTAATATTTTAATAAACTTATAGTTAATTTGAAAGTTAAAGATTATATCTTGTTAAGTGGGCGACCTAATAATTTCCAATAAAAATTATACAACTTACGTTGTTAGGCATTCCTGGGACATCACATCATTTTTCATGTATGTTATCTACAGCTCCGTGATTTATAATTAAAATTAAAAGATATAGTTCTAATTTTCATTGTAGTTAATTATTTTAAAAGAATAATATTTTAAAAATGAATAGGCTCATTGCCAGAAAATATTTCATACTAGCATATAAAACTTTGTACCCTAAAAAAACCACAATTATATGGACAAGCAATTGAGCCTTGCCCATTATATCATAATCATAACATTCGATTACATAAAAACTCGTTCGTAAACAAATATCTGCTAAACAATTTGATGTAGATTCGCTAATTTCCGAAAAGTATAAAATTATTTCAGTCTCGCGTAAAAATAGGTTTCAGACGAACGACATTATAGATACTTTATTGAATTATTTATAGATTTCGAATTCAGATTTATGGAAACCCTTTTAAAATTGACATACATAAATTACAAGTAACACAGATAAAATAATTTGCCTGCAAATTTCCAACAATGTAACATTAACTACGACAATTTCACAAAAACATTATACTACCTAATTGTAACTAGGTTTTTCCTCAACATAATTGCGAGATACTTTTTCATCACGTAAACGGGTCTAATAATAATCTGTTTAAAAATGGCAGAGCAATTCCACTTACCTAGCATTTTACTGAGATCCGCGTTATGGAGATCTGGATTTTCGTCAGCGAGCTTCTTCCTTTCCACTTTGGCCCAGACCATGAAGGCATTCATGGGCCTCCGTATCCTGGCTTCTTTAGGAACTTTCTGAGCTTGTCCGCCGATTTTAGGAACGAAGTTAGTGTTTCGGGACTGCCCGAACACCGGCATCGCATCTGAATAACTGGGTCGTATATAATCATTTTGAAATCTGCTGTTATCGTAGGTTCGATAATCTGCATAGATGTTTTGGCCCATGTCCCACATTTCCTGAGTCTTCGGAAGCACTTGCGGAAGAACCTGGGTTGCAGGGATCATGTCTGCGTCTTGATAATCGTATCTGGGGGTCATGTGCAAGGGGTACTGTTGGGTTAATAGGGGAGAAGGTGAGCTCGAAGGCGATAGGCAGTTTGAGTAAGGGTTGGTTGTTGTGGGCGATGGTGTAGCGTCTTCCATCATTCTGTAAAGAAGAAAATATTATTAAAATACAAAGTGATACCAGAACTAGATAATATTTTAATGGGTTTTAAATGTTCTTGCTTTATTCAGTTTTCCATTAACATGTTGCATGGGTTCTGTTAGCCAATCTAAACCATCAACTTTTATTTACTTCATTTCGTTATTTCTTTGTTTTTTGCCATTTATATGCCATTTCCATTGACAGATTGGTTCATAGTTTTAAAACAAAATGCTGCAACTAGGGAAGGTTTAACATGATACTGAAACTCCATGATTACTATACAAGGTTGGTGAATCAGTAGCTACTTTTAGATTAAATGTTGCTGCTGCAGTTTTGGTTCTGTGGGGCTCAAACCCCAAAATTTGTTTGTTTGTGGACAAAACGTTTAATATTAAACAAAAAAATTAGTAAGTGCTGTGTGAGGTTTGTTGTGGAAATATGTTCAATGAGGGCTTTGCGTTGTGGTTCTTAAAATGACAAAACTACATCTTGCTATGTTGCTGCAAACATACACAACCATAGTTTTATTGGTATTCCTTTAGTTTGTTTCATTACTTACTGAAACAAACCTAACTTCCTCTTACTTACTGTGGTTACCGCAAATTTGATATTTAGTTGCTTTACAATCAATTGAACATTTCATTTCAAGTACCAAATCAGTCTACTATTACTAGTATCTTAGTATTTTTATCGATAAAGAACGATTGCTGATGGTGATGGTGATGACTACCAGGCAAACTAACATGGGCTACCATGACACTGCAAAACGGGGCAAGCACTGTCAGAGAGAGGTTGTAGATAATGATTGTGGAAAAGTTAATTAACGACTAACTGTGTCAGTGTTACTATTTAAAAAAAAAACTTAAGGGGATCCTAAAGTGACTTGACAATCAAAAATTAAATGGTTTTACAACGACAAACCATTATATTCGATTCCCTGGTCTTTCGGAGGCTTAGCGTAGTCTAACTAAACGCTGGAAAGAAGGCTGCAACCAATCTAAAAAGTAATACGTATAATATACGATAAAATAAATTGGTAACAAACTCTTGGTATTATTCTGTTTGTAAGAAAATCAGGTAAATCTTGAGATTGGGGATGTGTTCATTACGGTTTTAAAGAGAGTAGCTTGTAATAAAGTCGAAACATTTCAAACTTTGATGTTTAGTCTACTAGTTAAAATAAAAGCAAGTAGAAAAGTGGCCTATTAACGTAGGTGACAATAGAAAACGCCAATTTTAGCATAATTTGTGTCACTTTAGTAGCCCCTTAAGGTGAAACTATACCAACCGGCATTGCATATTAGTAATTTAGCATTTACTAAAGATTATGTAGGAATCCTCTTGCTGATTACTATATATTGAAACTAATTCAGCTTAATACAGGTATAAAAAAATTAATTGTTATAATTCTTTTCAAATCTTTAGCAGTTAATTTCATCGCTGTATAAACATTTTACATAATAATATGACAAAAACATATTTTCTGTTTAATTTACTAAAGTAGGGTGGATTCTGGATGGTATCTTAAACTGAATAAACTTTAAAAGAAAATTGAACACTCTTGATTATCTGTCGTGCTATTATACAACCCTATTTTAAACCAGTTAGTCTGAATTGTTCTACTAACCTTTAATGCGGTAAAATCTGCTTTGCCTATCTACAGTCTAAACTGCTTTGACACGATGATTTTCATTTAATTAAAATAAGAATTAGTATCATTTCCCTATTTAATTAGAAAGCTACTACTTCTTTCCTTAAACATATTCCTATTATTAATAAAAATTGATGTATGGTATATTGCCGAATTTTAGACATAGTTCTTCACTATTTGTACGACTTTCCGATGACAATCATTACACATTATTAGATTACTATTTCTTGCGCACTTAGTTATCTATTCCACTAGTACATGGGCATATCTGACTTTAAGCAGAACTAAAAACAACGTAATGTGCACGTGACGATAGCAAGAATCATTAGGAAATGACATGACATTATTTTTCCTTTTGTTATGACTTTCTAAACTTTGCCCGCAACTCAAAATACAAGGTTAGAATTTGCTCGTTTCGTCTAAACCACCTAAAAATATTTGGGGAAGAAATACGTCACCTAAAAGAGTGGTAATTTAGTTTGAATTATCCGCATGACGTACAGTACTCTCGTAATAATGTGAACAACCGACTAACTGTTTAGGCTACTGAGGGTGTAAACCAGCAAGCTTTACTAATACAATAAATTATTTCTTAAGAGCCTTGTATTTGATATAAAAAAGTGTCCACATTATCACGGTTGTACTGTATATGGAGAAGGCATTAATTATAAATAAAAAAAAGTTGCTATCTACTGTACTGTATCAAATAAGCTTGAAGAAAGAAAATTTTACATCATAAAAGCCTTTTTCTTGTGCAGTAAATAAAAATTAGATTTTAAATTAATTAAAATATAGAAAACATATACTTTGACTTTCTGTATGTCCTTCTCTCAGCACTTTCAAAGCAAGAGAACGTACCTACAAATTAAACCGTTGTTATAAAAATGCACTGGAGCTGAAAGAAAAGGTACAAAAGACTTCTAAATTAAAGTTTGAATTTATTTCTACTTCAAAGTGAGTCAGAAACTACAGAAATCTGTCATTCAGTAGTAATTTACCAAACAAATTATCCTAACAATTTTGTAAGTTCGTCAAGCACAAAAATATGTTTACAGAATAATTCCACATTCGCGTTTCGAATATATTACACAACTTCACACATTAGGAGGTTGTTACTTGTCCGAATTTAATCTTACATAAATCTTTGTTAAATCGTCTCGAGCAACATTCGTAATTAACTTTTCCAGTGTACAATTTATTGGATAAAAACAAAGTCAGCAATAAAATTACACCGGAAACAAGTAACTTTAAACATAATTAACATCTTGTTAGAGGCCGAAGGCAGATCTAAATTTGAAATTAATTTGTAAAACTGAGCTGTTGATTGATTGTTAATCATATTTACAGTCACGCTTTGGTTTAAATCAAAATTCCACCGGCGCAGACGCAACATTTCATATATTATGAAGAGTTAGTTTGAAAACGAGGGTCTAAATTTTTGCGTATTCGTATAATTATATAGGAGTTCTGCATGTTCTTCCCCACTTTAATTAATTGCTTAATTAACAAAGTTCATGCATGTACGCGGCTGACGGCACACGTGTAAACTAAACCAAGAAAATATTGAATGTTGTTAGTCTGAGAATTTAATTTTATTACATTTTTCCAAGCATGAGTCAGGCATTTAGGAATTTTTTTATCGATAACTAATAATTTACAAACAACTCGAGTAAATTTAATTAAAATTACGTTTTTAATATGCGGTATATAAATGTGTCAAGCGGTGGTTATATAAAAGTACAGCATTTATTTGCAATTTAGTTGTATAACGAATAAGCGTATAGTTTTCTTGAGTGTCAACATTCTGTCCAAAAGCATTGCTCTAAGACCTTGTGCAAAAGGTAGTGTGAATTCTCTGAAGAAATCCAATAATATTCCCAAGCGAAATTTAATGCAAAATTAAAGCTCCATAACGAGCACTTGTAATCGGTGTCAAAATATGTTGTTTGCCTGTAAACCTTGAACTACTCTTTGTCAAAAATGGCAGAAACGCCTCATTTAAGAAATATTCAGAACACGCAGATTTGGAGATAATAGAAGGGTTCGTGTTTTTTGTTAATACTTCCTGGCATTAATTCTTTGTCTCGTTAATTAAAATAATTTTACGTTATTTTCTATTTCTACCTTAGTCGTTAGTTTACGTATTAACCAAGATGCCTTACGAAACGTCCCTACCATAGTGTCTAATGACACAACGAAATGGAAATCAAGTTAGGCAATGATTCACACGTTATCGCAGCTTTATCTCCAATTTGGCTACTTAAGATTAATTGGAACACTGTTATCAAAATAAATAAAAATATCTTGATTAGTACTTGAAACTTTCACACGATGTTGTGAAACACTAGTAACTGATAGAGTTTTTTTTTCTACAAGTAGTGATAAACTATTAGTCATACGTTTCGTATGCATTGCTTCTGCAGAAGATATTACTCTACTGCAAGGGAGGCTTTCTCATACACAATTATCTTTTAGAACTGTTATGAAATAAAATAATCTATTTGCGATATCATGTTTTCATGGAATGGACGATATATGTAACGCCTAGAGCAAATTATGCTACATTATAAAAGCAGGCAGTAAATAAGTGTAGCAGTGTAAATTAACACTGTAGTTTTACTAATTACGGAAATTAGAGAGCTCATATTGGACAAAACAGATTGGATTTGATTGATTGAACAATGTCAAAATACAACTAAAACTTTAATGCTTATGTTTAGTCACTGCAGTTATACTAGTAAATATTGCTCCAAATTTGTTCGCTGTGTACGTTTCTCTTTAAGAAGTGAAACCCTTTTACTCCAGCTCCCTCATGCCATCTAGTCAGCCGAGGACAATAGTATTTCTTAGGATACTAAATTGTATAGGGTTATTTATATTTTATTACTACAGTTAATCTTCTTATAGAAAAACAAGATAGATCGGTATTTCAGCATTCTGAAATATTAATTTTAATTATTACTATCGACTACAATTACTAAAAAATATACACTATGAGAACTCTAAAGATATGTAAACAAGCATTTACCAATAAGGCAAATATGTACTTAATATTATATAAATATGTTTAGACGTAGGTGATCTTAAAATGCTACCTGCAACATAGTAGTACTACATTTTTATTTATCAATAATTTACTTTTATGAGAAGTATCCAAAAAGTCATGAAGTTCTTTACTATTATAGGTACTGACAATGTAGATACAGGATAGAGAATTTCTATAATGATATCAACAAAAGTAAGGTAAGTGAAGAAGCCCTAGTAAAAATTTATTAAGAGTCAAGATATTATTAAAGTTTTAGCCACACATTTGAAAATATGTTGTAAAGCATGTAGAAAATAAACATATCTTTTACATCTGCACAAAAAGATATAATAATATATGGTGAACAAAAATTAATAAAAAGTAGCTTCAAAAAATCACGAAAATGTGTAAGAAAATATATGCATCTTTTACATGTTTTAGTTTTGTAGTCGCTCCATAAGGCAGGACTTTCTTAGTGTTGATAGGGTTTTCAAAATTCTTTAAACTAACAGTTTCATCTTAAGCTTTTATTACATGACAGTAAATTTTGCACAAAATTTATAAATACATTTATGTGTAAATATTTAGCGCCGTTGCATATACAAAATTCGTAAGTAAATTTTGTGCTAAATTTCCATGTAAATTATTTTGAACGTGTTCTAAAATTGTAAGTAAATATGTGTGAAAAATGGAGCACAGCTGGCTAAACCAAACGGAAAACACAGTGCATGACAGTTGCACACGATGCAATAATTTCACGAGGATGAGGTGGAGTTAACGGACGGCGCCAAATTCAAAAAATTTAACGAATGGGGTGTTAAATAAATAAATGTACGCTAGGCAAGTGCCTTGCTATTGGTTCTGTGTCGGTTACGTAAGGATCCCACCAAATCTAACTAATTTCAAACACGTGTTCGTATTCACGATAGTAACCAAAACAAAATAACTAAGACAATATAACCTCAAAATGAGATGAAAAATAAACACAGGTAGCTGTTTGACAAAATACCAGTGATACAAACTAAAACATCACTGAAATGTTTATTGATACGCAAGCGCTCGTGCCATGTTCAACATTAAAATTGACACAGGTTGCAGATAGGAAATTGTAAAACTTTTTCGTGAAAATGTAGCAGTAAATATATTTGCAAATTTACACTAAATTAAATTTAGAGTCGTGTCATACGGGCTTTAGTTGGCGAAGTTTATAATTTCAAAAATTTCAGTTACCGTGTATTAGATATATAGAATGAGGAAGGTCAATAAAAATTATTACAGTGGAGGATTAGCTCATTAATGGAAGAAATGGTTCTAATATAGAAAAATTGATATTCAAATAATTCGCTATATATTTTGTTTATATATTTATCTAACAAATAGACAGCTATTCGAAGAATTGCATACATTGGTATTAATTCCAATAACTGTATCGTCATTCTGATGACGTTTCATTCTTTAATTCACTAGTTAGTAACTGATATTTATTTAAATTATTGAACAGTTGTTTGACTAAACCGAAGCTTATTTGGATTATTCGATTGATACCAAGTAATGAAGTAGTTACTCAAATAATTCAAGAATTACTCGAATAATTCAAGAATTACTCAAATAACTATTAAATAATAAATTAAACAATAAAAATTTATTATATTAGAGCCACTGTTATTCGAATATCTCAAAGATTAGTAGGATAATTCGACGAATACAGAATTATTCACATTATCAACTAACTTGATACATATATTAAATCAATTCGATACTTATTCAGATAATTAGGAAATTATTTGAATATCTCGGTTTTTATTATGATATCACGCTTATTATTGGATAATTCAATAGTTATCTTAGTCTAAATATGTGTTCAATATGATATTTATTAGCTCATAATTAAGTTTTTGTGTTTGTAAAAGTAAAGTAGAATAGGCACACAGAGTTAGTTCTTACATAGATATTTTGTGGGCGGTTTCTACAGCTATCTTGGCCATTTTCGGCATCCCAGTTCCGATGTTTTCCTATATCCATAGTTATCTTTTTCTAATTGCCGTTCTTGCATAGCTTCCACAACGCTCCTGTTCCAATCTTTTCTTTGTCTTCCTCTTTTACTTCGTTGTGTTGGTTTCCGCCTCCAAATTCTTTGAAGTAACCTGTATTTACCCATCCTTTCAAGTGTCCATACCATTTCAATTGTATCTAATAATGGTACTTCCATTTGCATTATTTCCATCACCCTTTCGCTTCTTACGTGGTCAAGTAACGTAAGTCCACAACAATTTCATTTCAGCAACCGTTATCGTTTTGGACATATTATGGATTATCTTCCATACCTTTGCTCCATAGGTAAGTAATACAGCTCTCCTCCAAGGTTTTAAATAAATGCTTTTTTGTTCTATTTGTAAAGGAATTATTCCACAGTGCAGAATGTAGTTGCTGTGTTATGATTTTATTTCTTAAACTGATAAAGTATAGTGTAAGCAATATTTAATAATTTGATTGAAAGGTGGATGCAAGAGGATTGGATAAGAGTGAGGACCGAGAATTGTGAAAATCAAGATTGGGAACCGGAAGCCGATGATAGAAGCCAGTACACCGGAAGAAGAGAGAGGTTTGAAGGTAAATCCAGAAAAGATTATATCTATGTATACATATCTCAATGAAAATATTTTTCTGTTCTAAGATCTATAAAATCCGATTCCAATTACATGGCATCTTCAAAAAAATTACTCGTTCAAAAAACATTGCAATCTCATGACAAAATCAAAGCAATATGAAGGCATTCGATTTTTTTGTCAAAATTCATAGATTTGCGATGCTTGCTCTTAATTCTGGTATTGTCAAATCTATATTTTTGTTATATAAATGTTAAGCTTGTTTTGCTAGTTTAATACTTTTTCAACAAGACGAAGACCGGAAGAAATAAGTGTAAGACTGTCGTGTTCGTTTATGCTAATATTTATATATTACTTGCAAGACTTAATGAAGGTTATTTATAATTATTAATAAATAATTAGGTAGGTGGAGTTTCTTAGACGTTACACGCTTCAGCACAAAATGGAAATTCCCTTCTAATTCTTAGGTATGCTGAGAACTGCGCATCCTAATTCCTGAACCCATATTTTCTTTGAATTATAATAAATAGTTAATTAAAATTGTGTTAGATGCCATTATATGTTTGAGCTAATAGCCCAGTTCTCTATGGATTTCCATAAAAATGAGGACCTATTCATATGTAATGCATATGAACATATATATACATACATATATACTTTCTGTAATTTTGTAAATTTCCAATGTATCTATCTACCTTTTAGTATAATAAAGTGGGAACACAACTTAACCGTAACAAATGTTAAAATTAATTAGGTTTCATTGCAATAATATGATAAAAACAGATAAAATTACAAAATAAGTTAGTATTTGAACAACAAAAAGGTTGAAGTACCACACGGTAATACGTTCGCCTACCATTTCAATTAAAATGTGTTAGTGGGAGTCAGAAAAACACGGATAAACATATAAATTTAATTTTAATCAGCAACTTTCAGGAATCATTGCTTGTTTATTTGTTGCAGTTTTATAAATTTTATTGTCATGAGTAGGTAATTAATTAAAAATTTTATTAGCTTGTAGTTCTGAACATTTGATTTATTTTAAATTACATTTGTAATTTAGATATCAAAGCATTTCTTCTTTTTTATCGGATTTACGTTGTATGATTGAACATAGACAGATTTTATTTGTTTTCGTCTACATTTTGTTGCGATTGTAGTAGCAATTTCTTCCTAAATAGAAACGTTCGTTTGCATACTAAATGGAGACTCATTCATTTTACTGTTTCAACTTTGATAGTCCAAATATCCATCACTACGCATCAGTGTGTTTTTATATTTACGAGTGCTTGACATAATATTTTTGTACCCAATATCTATTAGGTGCAATACTTAGTAAACGTACCCAGAATATTGAAGTGTGTAATTTTAAACTTGAACGTATCTGTAACTGAAGGTTTAAACTAACGAAAAACATGAACCTAATTATATTGCAATCAAATTAATATATCACTAAGAAATACTTAATTACTAGTGCCGTCTTATTTGATCTTTGATTTCGCAGATATACGAATAGGATTTAAAACACTCAAAGTTTGATATTTAAATCGCGATAAACATAAACTAAGGCGATACAAATTTAAACGTTCCTTATGTATTTATTCTTCACTAAAAGAACATTCCACAAATAAAACCGTATATATTATATATATATAATATATATTGATGTCATATTATAATGGGGGGGGGGGCTAAAGTGCTAATTGGGCAAAAGTGCCATCTAGTTTCATTATGATTTGTTGTGCGTTCAGTAGTTAATGGTGTGTCAAAAGATGAGGAAAACTCTCAAGATGTTGGATGTAAAGCTGAAGTCGCGGTATAAGTTGTGTAAATTAATAATATTTAAAAATAAAGTTTGACAGCTTGACAGTTTTCCCATCTGTCATAATCTTGTAATTTCATTGGGAGTTAAGTTAAATTAAGCTTTTAAATTCGATAAAATAATTGAATTATTCACTTTTGAATCGCCGTTGACGTGTTTTCCGTGCTGAAATAACTTCATCCCCACGATAACTAAATTTAAATTGGTGATTACTTTTGTTTTTTTTGAATGTCATGAAAAATGTAATAGTTAAAAGAGAATAGAGCATCATCAAAAGAAATGTGAGTATTAATCGTCGCTAATAAAAAATGATAAAGTACGATGTGTCGGGAAGAGCCAGCAGTCCGCGGTTGTAAGCAGAACCAATCTGGCGGAGATGAATGCGGTCTGTGTACTAGAGAAGTAGCAGTCCAGGAGCATTTAGCGTGCCTATCTTCTGTGAAAAGGGTGGTATTAATAAAAGGTGAACAAATTTCGGCAACATTAGAATAAACTGAGGGTTGTAAGAATTTGCGGGTTTTAATTTTTTTTAAAGTTTCAACTTTTTACACGAGTCGAGGCCACCAGTGGAGAGACTTCTCTAATTCCCTGAGATAACAGTTTTGTGTTCGGGCTAGTTGGCGTTAGTGTTATACCAAGACTTTACTTACATTAATGACCTTTTCGGCTGTAGTTTCATGTACAGTCACACTTAATGGCTTTAAAAATATTTTGTTTAATTATGTGGCAGGTTTCAAAGATTATGTCATTATAAACAATTCCAATTAACCCTGAATCTGGCCAAGCCGCACAGAGTGTTGGTCGTTTTTACAGACATTGGCGACCAACAACATTGTAACTCTGTACTGGGTACCCGGACATGCCGGTATTGTTGGTTATTCTCTGGCAAGAAGGGATGCCGAAAGACTCCTTATCGGACCACAACCTGCACTCGGAGTCACCACCAACACAATCAATATAAGACGTAAAATTCAACAGGATATCATCAAGAAACATTTCCCCCATTGGAAAGCTCAAGCTTGTAGGCAAGCCAGGCAACTTATTAGGAGTCCTTCGTCTAAAGTATCCAAAGCACTGGTAAATTTGAGGCCGTTGTACTCTGAACAAATATCTAACCACTATTTGGCTTTGGAAACAATGCTCAGATGAGCAATGGAGGAAGAAACCTCTCATCATGTGCTCTGTGAATGTCCAACACTGTTGGTACCGGGTCCTCCGGGACCACCGCAGATAAACAACACCAACAATCCTGAATCAGTCTGGCAAACTCTTACAAGAGCCAACAAATATTACCAGATTGCGATTACTGTAAATCTACTCTGGAGATCGTTGATGCTGTTAGGTAAATAATTGAAAATACTGTGTTTCCAGCATCTCTTGTAATAATTGACCTCATCATATATTTGTTTATATTATAACCGATGTCATGTTTATAGATTATATATTGGTCGACAAGCTACGAGAAGTGCGAAATATATTATCTACCGACGACACATAATAAAGTGCAAATCATATATTTTTACAAGAAAAAATCTAGTACTTTGGATATTATTCCACAGTCTGATGGACAATCTACACAATTTTTCAAGAAACAAGTAATCAAAATATGTTGCTTTTTTTACAGCTGTCGCCGTTTCCCCGTCCCCAGTTTTCATTGTCTTTCTATTATAGCAATCTTTTGCATTTATATTTCTAGATCTCATTGCTGCGTCTACCTCATCTCTCCAACTTCTCCTAGGCCTTCCATTTTTTCTTCTTTCTCGGAAAGAAAATATATTGCTCTAGTGTCTAATAATAATTGGATATAAAGTCAGGTTGCTCTTAGTCTGCGTGCACGTTATCAATTACGTGTTATTTTGTATTAATAGTGCCAACTCTAAAAAACTAAAAAATATTAGGTTTGTTTTAGTTAAATTACGTAGTTAAATCATGTTTATTTGTAAGGTCGTGTAACGTAGTTGTAACACATATTATTTTGATTTTTAATATTTCATAGTTTTTGTGTAAAATACGAAACTATATAAAATCTAGGGATTTTGTTTCCTTCGCGTTGGAGCCCTGTTTTTTATGCTCAAATGTTGCTCTGTAAACGAATTCGTGTTTTGTGTGTTATGTCACACACAGTTTAAAATTTTTGGATGCATCCTTTCATTTTTCGCTGTATAAACGTAGTAATGTGAGACGTCACCAAATAACTGATGACGTGCATGCAGACTAAAGGCAACTTGAGTTTAGCGATGGTTTTAACACGACGTGACACTTTCAGTAACATATTGTAATGCGTTAATGTGCAACTACTAGTTCACAATCGTCAATTTTATTTTAATTTCATTTTCTTAGACTATCCTTATATTATGATGGTGAGTATAAAGTCGTCAATTTCCAAATAAATAAAATTATATTAAATGGGTTTTAGGAAAAAAACATTGTTCCGATTATATATATAATTAATATTCTTCATCTATAGTATTCTATTATCACAAATATTACTATACAAGTCTCATTCTAAATTTACAAGTTTAATATCAAGTTTACTTTAATAAAACAAACCAAAACAGTTGCAATCAAGCTAAATCTGTCGCTCTGAGGGCACATTAAGCCGTCGGACCCGGTCGTCGTATCAACAGCTTTGGCAAACCGTAAACGATTAGCATACTTAAATTTATATTAGTAAGAAATACACGCTTTAGCAAATTAAAATATATATTTATGTTTTGGATCTATCTAGTACATGTATGCCTGCGTTTTAAGGTCAACACTAGCTAGGTTAATATAAAATTTTATTAATGCGAAAGTTGCCTACATCCTGCATATTCTTGTCGTTAATGTTCAGTATCCCCAACAGTCTAGTCATGTCACTACTAGATAAGACTGTTTTTATGACACTTCTGTAAGTGAAACCTAAAAAAATAAATTAAGACTGATTACTAACGTTGTGGGTAAATATTACATAAGACACAACTAACAAAAATAAAGATATTTACACGAGAGATTTAATTATAGTTGCTGTTAGCATAAGGTTTTTCTGTATGTAGCCAACTGTAATTATATTTAATTCTACAATGCACTCAAATTAAATCAATAAAATAACTTATATTTATGGGAATAACACGAGCGTAAGTCTCCGCTACCAATTTGTTGCTTCAGTTCGAACGAACAAGCTTTGAAGAGTAATCTGAACAAATATTACACGAGACGTGACGTCACGAATAGTTAAGATACGCCACTTATCAGTCATGCTGCATCAGATGAGATTATGTGATAATTAATTTACATGTGACACAGATGATAGGGCAAAACACCGGAAAATTTTTAAAACGCATGTCTGGAACAACGCTATCAAAAATCATAATTTCCATTGCGAATTAATTGAATTAAATGATTTAATATAAATGATAGGCATAAATAGTTATTTCTATTAGAGGCCTAGGAGAATGATAGAAGTTGAAGTTTGTGGTAACTATTCCGATAGCGGTATTTAGAGATTATAAAATTTTACATTTCTACAAATGTGGATATTTTTGAATTCCTCTACATAAAAATGATTCGCTTGTCGGTTTGTCAATGTCAAGCAAACTATCAATGATTGTCATTTTCAATTACTGGAGACGTCTGTTACTGTTGTACACAAAATCAACAATTTAAACCACAAGTTGACTGAAACAGAATTATAATAAGTATAGTGTAGTATATTACATAGAATAGTATACAGCATCGTGATAAAGTTCCGGACAAAATTTACAATTTTGTTAGTTAATGGTTTTGGGAAATCCCCGAAGCACATTTTTTAATGACTTAATTTTTTCTATAGGCTTTTGTTGCTGCGCTATGACCTCCTTATTAATTGTTTCATAAGGTAACCCCATTTGTCCCCTTTATTTCGATAGACCTTCTCCCCAGTTAAATGTTTATATAAAATAATTAGTACGTACCCCACATAACAATTTTTGAATATACATGCATTAAAAGTTTAAAAATCCAGTATATATTTTTAATAAAATTAAAATCATTATGACAAAAATTACTTCACTAAAATAACCAAATTGTCCACCATTAACCAGTTGGCATTGACCAACACGTGTGTAAACACTTTGTAACAAATGTTCTATAATATTTATTTTCCATTTCTAAACGAATGCAACGCTTTAAATCGTCTCAATTGTTTGACCCACTAATGTAAATTCGCGATTTTACATGATCCCATAGAAAGAAATTTAGCATAAAATAATAATAAAAATTAGCGATATTAAATAAGGTCATTCAAACGGTGTTCACCGCCCTAAGCGTCTATCAGGGATCATAACATCAAGAAACTGCCGAACTTGTACACCAAAATCGGAAGGGCTCCACCTTGTTGAAGCCAAATGCTTGGGTGGAGCATATTGAGATCTATATTTTTTGAAAGAAGAATTACTAGAGCAGGAGCTCAAATCGCAGAAAAATGTAAGCTAAATAGATGTGGGACGTTATTTTCATATGTTCATTAAAAAATAAATTCTGATTATTTTCTGAAGAAAATTGTTATGTGGAGTACCCATTATTTTATTTTGGTGAGAAGGTCTATGACATTAAGAGAAAAAATTGAATTTACTGTTTAAAAAAATAATAATGACGTCATAACGCAGTAACAAAAGCCGATAGAAATAATAAATTTCGTTACGAAGCGTCTTCTTAAAAATAAAATTGACGTGTTTTAGGATTTCCCCCAAAAAAAAACATTAAATTACAAAATTATGAATTTTGTGTGGAACTTTATCATCATACATTCGCGCAGTGGCCACTTGGATGGGTGACCGAAAATCTACGCTAACACGCTGCTATCGTGGTGCCTCGGAGAGTACATAAAACCGTCGGTGCTGGTAGCTTAGTGCGCACGTCAGGAACTACCTTAAACAGGGGTAAAGTGGTAGCAGGATGCGGAATTGCCTTCGGGTCTCCCCGCAACATTTCCCATACGCAATTTATTTATTTACCACGGCGTATGAAAGCTTTGTAACAGACCACTGAGGGCCATCATTGCATAAGACTACCACTTCTAGTTTTATAGCTGATTTTGTTGATTTACCTATTTCTAGAACTTATAAAATAACTAAACGTATTTCCTACATAAATCAGTTTCTATGGATAACAAAGGTTGTCGAAACGTGAAGGTTAAATTTCAACCAAAGCGGTTCGTTCAATCTGCTTAATACTGCTAATCATTTTTGAAAGTGATTACAAGTAGCCAATCATTTCCTCAATCTTTAAAGTAGACGGGTTCGCTGTTTGTTTTAAACTAAATTGCTGATATTTTTCAACTACTGTCAGTCTATAAAAGGAAAATTTTATTAGTCTGAGTCGCAGTAATAACACGATATGGTCAATACCAGATAAAATGTTTTTTATAGATTAATTATAAATGATAAATAGTTGATAATTTTTTACAGTTCTTATGTTAAGCAATCGATTGGCTAATGATAACAATTTTTGCGCGACCACCCAATTCAAACTTAAATAGCTAGTAATGACCGGTTTTTGCATCTTGTTTCATTCTGAACACAATGTTAATCTTCGAACATGAAAAATGCGATATCCTATACATTAATGGAACCACAGGATTCTGTTTGAGGAAGATAATATTATTAATTCTAACTGGGTTAGAGAATATTTCAAATTAACAGGAAAGTATATAGAATCACTCAGTATTGCTTTCTACTTACAACAGTAACGGTAGTTGTAATTAATTAGTCAAAATGTTTACGAGAGAAATGCTAACATTACAAGAGAATGTTTCTAGTTGGTTCAATTTTATTGTTTGCAGTTAGAAACAATTATATGATGCACTTTAAAAGTATGGGTAATCTTAAAATAAATAAATAACTAATTTACAACTTACTTCTTTGTAAAAATAATACTGCAAATGCAACATCGTGTGGGAATATAACCTATGTTATGTTAATTGTTCTGATTAAAATGCATTATTTTGTAATTTACTACCGCATGAGTCGGCGTTATTTTATTAACCACGTGTTTTATAAAATTATTATAATTATAAAGTAATAATTTTGTTGGCAATAAATATTAAAAACTCTAATTTGTTCCTAAATAGATGCAAACCACAGAATAAATAAATATTTAACGAAATACGGTGTAATATTACTGTCCATCACTGCTTTTCAAGCTGTTTTCTGAGAATTATCGAATGTTATCTAGATCCATATAAGACTGAACAAATATTATACCAAATATTAGTCTGAACTTCAGTTTAATATTTGCAAATCTTAAATTACTTTTTTGCATACAAATAATTTATATATAGCTTACGAAAATTAGGAATTTTGTGTAATCTCCAAATAAAGTAAAAGCTAAATTAGGCAATAACAAGATGTATAGTAAATCGAATGAAGAATGTCACCAGGAATGCTTTGCTTAAAAGACTCAAAACATATGTCATGAAATTGTGCATTATCGTGAAATGGTTAGGGCATACTCTTCAAGAAGTCGGTTCAAATTAAAGTAAATAAGCTTTACTTGAGTTTTCGGCTAGGTTAGATTTAATTAGTGTTTAACAAACATCGGAGAATTTACACAAGAACTGAAATGTTGCTGTTTTATTAACACAGAATGTTTTCATAATTTGGTTATTAATTTGTTTTTATGTTTTTATATTTGAACAGATTTATATGTCTTGAACATAACAAATATGGAAATATGAAAATAAGGTTATATGAAGCTTCGGATAGGTTAAGTGTAGGTAAAATTTAGGTTCGGTTAGGTTAGGGTAAGTTGGATACGGTTAGGTTCATGTTTGCTTTGCTTAGATTAGCTTAAATTAGGTTGGCTTTAATTGGGTCTATAAATATTTCGATTACTGAAAACCTTAAAATTATCCATTCCATCAAGTGGGTGAGCAGTTCACAGAATAAACAGTGACAGGATGTGCAAGATTATACTTAGAATTATTTTCGCAAGTATATTTATTAAGAAAAATCAACTTAAAATATCTTAATGACGATTGTTGTTCGCACGTATATGAAAGATTAATATAAAAATTGATTAATTAAATCTATTATGTATTTTAATATGAAAATTGACGCTGATTTAACAGATAACCTAAAATTCTCTTAAGTGATATTGTGATGGCAAAATCACGTTTACTTTGCGCCTCCACCATAATGTTACGTTATGGATTTGTGAAATAGAATTCAATTCACAACCAATAATTGGTTTGACGTACCAAGTGACTAATTTAAGAATATTATCTTAAGTAACAAAGCAACAAATTGAGTTAATCAGGCAAAATCCATAGTTTGTTTAAACATTTGCAGATACGGAATAATGAAGAGATCAAGTCTGTTGGATCCCCGTGTTGAGGTCTAGATAAGAAATGTCCTTCTGTTGCCGACTAGTTAATCAAGCATCAAACATTCTAGCTTTATTAGTAATGTTACACCAGTGGTGCAACTAGAACTCTTGTGCAGCCTGATTTACAACGCCCCAAGATAAACGTGAAATGCAAAAAGATGCAACTGTGCCAAGAGCTTTTCGAATAATGACTGCTTTCGACAAGGCTGGACTAACTAGCAAATAATACAAGCACGTGTTTAGGGCGCCAAGGTGGAATTTTTTTTCGACAAATTGTGAAGCGGCCATTGTATAGGTCACAAAGTTTAAGAAGGGGTGAAAAGAACATAAGGGGTGTTGGTCCGGCCCTGTGCTTAGGGCATCAGATGGTATTAATATAGCTCTGCTTTTTAGGATCAATTGTTTATCAGATTTTTCTTTCGCTGTAATATGTATTGGTGGACAAACGAATAAATAACTATATACCTTGTAGACTGGAAACTAGATAGACCATTAGGTAGACAAGAAAGATTAAGCTAATAGTATATCCTGATTTATTTAGGTTACAGATCTGAATTATTCAATAATTTGTGATTGATTTTTGTGATGTACAGTTGCATAGATTTGTTTTTGTATAGTTCCAAGCGCTCCCTACATATATATATATATATATATATATGTATGTGTGTGTGTATCCGTGCCCTGCTACCAATAGTACGCCCGGTACATACTACAGACCTCCTATCGCCCACCATTTATATAAGTGCTACTGCGGCATACGTAATATATATATATATAATAAGATAAATAAATATATATATATATATGTATATGAATTCACATAGAAAAAAATCACATACAGGTCCGAAGCCCTAGGAGGCCTTTCGACGTTCTGCTGAACTAAATTTATATATTTAAACTTTAATTTAAAATAAAAATTGATTGTGATTTTTGCCTATGTGAAAACATATATATATATATATATAGGGGGGACTTGGAACTACAAAAAATATATATTTATATACATATATATGTTTTCACCTAGGCAAAAATCACAATTAATTTGTATTTTAATTTACTGCATACAAATTGATCTAAATCTATTGTAGATGGTCACAAATGCAAACCTTCTAAATAAAGTCGGATGACCAAGACGGCCAAGAAAGTGTATTATCTGCTTAGAGAAGCCTGTGTGAGAAAACATGGCTGTGCAACTAAAATAAACAAACTTTTCCTGAACATTAATGTTTACTTTGTAAACCGAATTATTTTTAGTGGTGTCATTCTATATAATTTATTCAAATAACGACAAATATGTTACAATTTTTAGGCGCAGTCGAACATTTCTATTTTGCGCATTCTTTTACGACATTGTTCTGGTGCATAATGAAGCAGTTTTAATTGATTATATTTTCAATTGGCATGTATATTAAGCGTGATATTTGGAATGACAAGTAGGTAGATAATTTATAGCATCGCATTTACTACTGCACATTTTTTTCCTGTAGTATACCACATTTTTAATGTCTGCACAAATGGCACTAATTCGATCAGTTGTCAGTAATTTATACGTTAAGTCCGAGTATATGGTATGACTATATTTCTTCCTCGCTCCTGCACTTCTGCTGATGAAAAACGAATTCTACTTATTCCTTATTAAAACTTGTTTGTCGTACATCATCGTTTTTAGCGTAACAAGTGGAGACATAAGCACAATTTAATCGTTTTTATTAGAATCGATTTCGAAATAAACCCGAACATTTATAAAATAATACGAATATTTTAGAAAAACGGTTCTCTTAAGCAGTTACCATTAACATAGTTGCTCCTTGATTTAAACGTGATATCGTGTAGCAAATGTCTTAATTATTGGCCAATGCGACGGCGCGAATTTAAACGGTCTACTAAGGCCTTTTCAGGAGATCCAACTTAGCCAGGTTTCATACAAAAACAGAACAGTCTTGAATACTGAACGTGAGTGGATTGCTGAACGGGCATTTTAGACGTGAATTATTTCCAATGAAAAACTCCCTTTTTACCGGCTTCCAGTTTTTAGCTCGAGAATTTTAGTGTTGTGGAATTTTTGGATGTTTGTGCAGTTTTTGTTGTATTTTTGTACTGACCAAACTGGTAACTTAGCTGGAAACCTAGACGTTTTATTGTCTTAGACGCTCGGCCAAAACTGAGATTTCGTCTCATTCTTTTCTGAACCAACAGCGCAACTCTCCGACACGGCCAATAATTTAAACACGTAAAATCGCAGATATGCTTGCCTCATTAAGATACAAATCGACTTGTGAAAGATTGGTGAGTGGGAAAATCATTTTAGCAAGATTTACGACCGAATGCTACTTCCATCTGCCAAACCCGAAGAAACAAAGTCTGAATTCATAACAATATGTGTACAAAACCGCTAGAAAATGACTTGAAGATTAAGTTTGAGAATCGGTTTGAACCTTTTTCATTGGACAAGCAGTGATTTTTCATTAATCACGAAAGTATCGATGCAATTTGAAGGCAACCCTATAAAATAGTATTTTCAAAACATTTTTTGATTTGGTTTACATATTTTGCTAATTATCAATTTCGTGATTCACTTTTTAATGTACGAAGAGTCTAATGATGTTTGGACATTTCAATTACTGCTATCAGTTCAGTCTTCGATATGTTCATTAACTTTATGATGGGATAATGTGAATTAAGTATATGTGCAAATCATCTTTGCAGTTGAAATTCTTCTTGTAAGAGCTTCATGTTGTTATTTATTGTTATAATAATATTCAACGCTAAAATGTAGTTACAGTACTTAATATAATATAACTTTTTGTGTACCATTCTCTGAAACAATTTGAAGACGGTACGTTGATTTCCTTGTGTCTTATATTAGAAACTGCAATATTCTAAGAGTCAAATACTTTGCGTAAGATCGTATGTGCAAATGAGTACCAAGTATGTCTAAAGAATCTAAAGTCATTAAGCTGTTAATTGCATATGTTAGAGTTAGATTATTACAGCAAACTGTTCTAGAAAACTTCAAATTGTAGGCATATAGTTTACATATTATATCTTAACAATTATCGTAATTATCTATTATGATTTGCAAATATTTTAATTTGATTATATTGAAACACAAAGAAAATAGAAACACTGTATCTGAAAATAGAATGATTTGATGAAATATTGAAGAAGTTTAAATAAAGATTAACGAAGAGATATAAGCAGAATGCGAACTCCCACTTGTTTTTGCATCTAAACGAATTTCGAAAATAGTTTTGAAAAATCATACTTTGTAAGATCTCCAAAATATACAGGATGTTAATATGTATGTATGTATGTATACATGAAAACAAACATTTTTTGTTAATAAATGTATGGTCGAACGTGTTTCCTTTCAGGGATAGAGCTTCTCAAAGATTCTTTAAGAAGCGCCTACATGTAGGCAACTCAATTCACCACCTACTATTTGTTTCCATAACAACGGAAATTAATACAGGAGAAATATGAGAAATATCCTGTATTAATATTCCTCGTTATGGAAACAAATAGCAGGTAGTAAATTTAGTTGCCTATACTTAAGAGCTTCATAAAGAATTTTTGAGAAGCTTTATCCCTGAAAGGAAACACTTCTGACCGTACATTTATTAACAAATAGGTCTTATCTGAATCAATTTTAGAAAATATCTACCAGAAATGCCCTTTTATTTACCTTATCTGATCTCAAAATTGAAGCTATTAGAACGGCTATAATTTAGTAAGGTATTAATTTTGATTATATTGAAATATAAGAAATAATAGTACATTACATTACGATATATTTTCAAACAATTGTGACTTATAAAGGTAAGATTTGATTCCAATGAACCCAAAGAAATTTAAAATATTTTAAATGAACTGCTTCGATTTGTACCAAATATCGAGAAACAGTAGATAAATGGAAACCAAACTAAAAATA
>JABXWE010025852.1:0-26230 GCA_014611495.1 Limonius californicus
AATATATATATATATATATATAAATACTTAATCTTACTTGCTACGGCTACTTTCGATTATTTGTTCCCTTAAGATATTTGGTTTTAACTCTACGACACCATAAATATCGGATTCGGTCCTACTAATCACCCCCTGTGTATATGCATCGCCTATATTTTGGTGGGGTTGCAATAACAGTAGTTACGTTCTAGATTTACAAGAACAAACAAATTTTTAACATTTAGAAATTCTTCTATTTTTTCTTCTATTCCTAATGCAATATCCATTGAAATTTATTTTTACTTACATACTTGTACATGTACTAATACTTATTCTTTTTGATAAATACTGACTGATAGGAAAAAGGCTGGCAGAGCGGAGGAGGACGCTAATCTGCTAATAATGAGAGTTAAACCGTTGCCTCTTGGCGTAAGTATGGTAGAACTACTTCTGTATTGATTTAGGAGACCTGTTGATTTTATGTAAATTTTATATTCAAAAATAAAATGATTCCTTTAAATACTTTCAGTGTTTTGGTTTTCATCTTTTCTTTAGTAGCCTTATTTATATAAACTTTCCTTAGATGAATATTCAATTTCTAAAATTAACAATTTATGAATATATTTAGGCCAAAATGTAAATAGTAACATATATTTGTTTCTGTAATGTAACTGTATTGGAAGTAATGTTAATTAACGTAGCCAGTAGGAGTGTTCGCTTAAAATCGCTAGGGAGCACGTGACAGCAGAACAAAACTTTATATCAAAATGATAATTATAGATCATTGCAAAGTTATGTGGATTCCTAGGTGGTACTGAGTACGCAATGTTATTTGCTCAAAGTAAAACCTCTGTTATGAGGAAAAATTACCGAGTCGTACTTAACATGTTCTCCGGCTCGGTTCCTTGCGATAAGCGCCGTAATACATACTGCAGGGGCGACTTGGGTTTTCGACGGGTGTCCATTGCGTTAATTTCGTAACGCTGTTTTCACCGTGGGGTGAACAGAACCATCGACATGTGTCGGATTAAAAAAAACACGCTGGAATTTTAATCCTTGAAAGGCAATTCATTGCGAATTTACCGATCGCCTTTGGTGGATTATTATCGAGCCCATTTCTTGTTCCTGTGCATGTTGCTGCGCCAAACTAGGAAGGTGGTGCAGCTAATTTTGTCTTTTATTTCTAATAGTTTAATTATATTTGTTTTGAAATTTATTACCTCTTTTATTTTTGTGCATTTTTTTTATCTTTGTGTTCATGAACTTTTGCAAGATTTACATACAGGAGGAGGCACGATAAAAGTGAGTCCGATTCCTGTAAGCTGCTGGCTTCTCGGTCTTCCACGAGAACTGGTAATCTGCTGTAATTTGGAAGGAGGCGCCCGTTAATTTCGACATACCCTGTACACAACTAGGAAGATCTCCTCCCGTAAGCAGTTTCCGTGAACCTCCCCTACTCCTCTGAGCTAAGCTATAGGCCATTTTCCTCCTGTCCTGTTGCGGGTCGATGTAAAAGCTCGTTTGGCCCGTAACAAGTTATGGTATGCTAAACATCATCAAAGACAGTTTTAGATCTTAGGAGATTTGGAGACATTTTTGAGGCAGCAGAACTAATTCGGAATAATAATGATACTTTCGTAGGGCAACCATATCTCTCTTAAGAAGAGTCAGAATGTGTCTCGAGAGCAGCGGTGGTCACGTTGAACAATCTTTATAGCAAATATAATCTAAAATAAAAATAAATATTGGCTTTTCTGGTATTGCAATTACTTAATAAATAATAATTTAACACTCTGTATTTTGAAAACGATTTACTTTAGGGTATAACTTTATTAGAATGTTTAGCTATATTTGGTCTAAAGATAACGTAAACCAAGTAGCGACCTCACGTCCTGGGACACCCTGTAATAAAAGCGATGGTACCTACTTTAAATTTTAGCATTATATCAGGTATGGCGATACATTTCATGAGAACTTTTCGGTCGATATATATATTTGTAATACTAATATTACATAGTTCATGAGCAGGTCTATAGTAAATGTCGTAGCTACTTTTTTTTCCAGAAGTGGATACCCAAGGTATACCAAGTAAAAGAAGAGCCAATACTGATTTGAGATATACTACAGAAAGACATTTTCGAAATTTCTATTATTTATTTGTCAAACATGACGAGCAAGCACAAGTAGAAACTATCGATAATATGTACATAGGATGTATACAACTGCTGTAAAGTAGCTCTATGTAAAAGCGAATTGTAAATTACATCTACATAAAGCCATACTGAGGAGTATAATATGTAGTTCCTCGTGCTAAAATGACAGTTAGCAAGAAACTATTCCTTTTGTTCCGGGAACACCTAACAACTTTATACGTATTACAATTTATATTTTATTATCGCCACCACTTTAATAGAAAATTTCACAGGGAAATATTTATCAATACTAATTTATAAGCGGCAGTTTACCAAATTTCACATTTCTCCTCGGGATTCATTTGAGAATTTTCAGGACAGTTAAAATCATCGGCAAATCTAACTGTGTTACTAAATGACCCTAGAATTCTAAAGGGGAGCGGTGAATGGGGATTTGTCAGCACACTTAATTTAAGATATTCGTGTCTATCATTTGTACAGAATATATTGGCTGCAGAAATCCAAAACAATTGATCAGTGTTATATTCGAGACCCGGCAGCGGTAGTTCACTTCCATTTCGAGATTTCCAGTATCCGTATGCTAGATACGCCTCTATCAATCCTCCATTGTCAGCGATGTTCTCATTAAGAGTTCTTTTACCACTTAACTAAAAACAAAGATATTAAAATAGAAAAGGGGCAATATTGTTGATAACCTACGTGTGATTTTATTTCTGGTACAGAAAAATTGTCATACTGCTTAATAAAGCACTGTGATTTATCTACGAAAGCTTGCCTTGTGGCTTCTGTCCACCAATCGGCAAGATTGCCGTTCTTATCGTAGTGTTTTCCGAAATCATCAAATCCATGGGTGATTTCGTGACCAATTACATATCCTATTGCCCCATAATTTAAATACTGAGGTCGGTCTTTGTCGAAGAAAATATTTTGGAGAATCGCTGCGGGTACCTCTATTGTGAAAATGCAACAATAAATTTCTTGTTAAATGCGAATGTGCAAGACTTACGTATGCTGTTTTCTAAAGGGGAATATATTGCATTAATCGTTAAAGGAGATAAACGGGTTGTCCAGTCGGTCTTATTAACACGACCGTGTAATTGTTTGTAATGTTTGTACCAAATGAATCCAGTTAGATTTAAACTAGTCATCAAGTACTCGTCGAAGGTTAAATGTAGCTAAAATATTTCTCCTATTAATTATATTTTAAAAATTGTGTTAGATATTGTAATTGTAGCTCAACTTCTTGCACCAACCGATTGTTCGATTGTACAATTGATTATATGATCAATAAACGTTTAGATAAAGTTTCCCCATGGATAACACTGCTAGTATTCTAATTCAACTTGGAATAATTATGATAACCAGTTTTGAAATTAACTACAAGTGTCCAAGAAAATACCCTAAGAAATATATTTTTGGGTTCGTGAGTTTTCAAACCATGAAAATAAGTAACCATTAAAGTCATTTTCTCTTCTTTTGGATGAGTTCTTCTGCAAGATTTCTTTACAAATTAGTTCTTTATCTTTAACGAATACTACTCTGCAACATGTTTTAAGATTTCTTTTCGATAACACCTCGATTTCATTTGTGCTTCCATATCTAATCAACAGATACATTCAAGGGGTGTACATAACGTAATAACAGAATCATTGAATTAGAGAAAAATGTGGCATGTTTATCTCCACCTACACTATTTAACACATACGACATTGGTTGCATTAAAATGCGTTTACTCAAAAGGATAGCACACACTTAGATTAGTTAACACGGGATATAATTAACCACACATGTCATACAGTATGTATTCGAACTGGATTAACATTTGATAACCGTGATTTTTAGGTTATTACTGCTTTCTAAAATATGTATAAAAGGTTTATATAAGCAAATTGCCAAATTTATTGTATTAGTCACTTAATCATAGAAAATATTAGTACTCTTGCTGAATTTCTTAAATAATATGAATGTAAAAAACCCAATAATGTGTGAATCACAAATTGTTAAACACGTCTTATTTATCACCTACTCTAAGAGTTCGGATTCATTCTGCGATTACTGGTCGAACAGTAATCAAAATTAAGCAATGATTCTCGCCGTGACCAGTTAGATGGGTCGCCAAAAGTTTACGCTCATACGCTGCAACCCGCGGTGCCGCGGAGAGTAGCTAAGATCGTCGACCTTTTTGGCTTAGTGAGCCACGTCACTAACTGAAAATGGCAGCCGGATGTAGAGCTGCTAAGGGCCTCCCGGTAGTTATTTCCCATACGCAATTTATTTATTATCATTATATCAAATTTCGGTACCGTTGTGTTATAAGTTTACAACAATTGATTACAACTCTATTACCATTTTCATCATAATCTCTATTCTC
Source organism: Limonius californicus (assembly GCA_014611495.1). NCBI lineage: Eukaryota > Metazoa > Arthropoda > Insecta > Coleoptera > Elateridae > Limonius > Limonius californicus. The sequence goes on from JABXWE010025852.1 coordinate 4,504, forward strand.
GTCCAGATATAGTTCTCATTGTGTAACTCAGTTTTCAAACGCCTTTTATGACCTGTTCTTTTAAATCACTGGAAGAAGGCACTGCTTAGAACGGGTCTTGGCGAATCATGGTTAGGTACTATAGAGCAAAGCCTTGAAGCCATAAATGCCTCGCCACTAGATTTGGTCAGTATGAAAGTCGATGAAAATAATGTTGTAGATATTGTGTGCTTGCAGTTTTGTACTGTGGTGCACCATTGCAGGGTGAAATTTGCGTTCTTGTGATTCCAGCAAAAGCAATAAACTACTGGCAAGAAATGGTCAATATTCGGATGGGTGGACCAATGAATAGGAATATGCAACCAGACGTATTTCAGAGGGCACGTAAAGCCATTGGTTCTAGTTGTCATACGAATATTTTTGACAGTTGTAAACTCTCTCTTCTCTATTCCACGCGTTACGGTGGCTTTCTACCCGGCACACGTGCAAAGAGGGCTCACAGAAAATGTTAATTATAGGTAATTACCAGACTATTTCCTTATACAGAGAAAAAGAAGAAGAAATGGTTTTCCAATGAAATGCCTGTGTATTGTTCAGCCTATTTTTGGGTATTGAATGTGGCAGAATCAGACCACGTTCATTGTAATAAATAACACGCAGATCTTCGCCTTTCGAGCTGCTGTTAGTGACAAGTTGATTCGCCAAGGCAAAACGGTTCGTTTATTTGATGTAAATGATTTCTAATTTCTATTAAAAATTCGCATTTACTGTGTTTGAGTTTGGTAACATGCCGTTATTTGCAGTAAGCTCATATTTGGATACATTCTGTCAGTCGCTCCATCCTACAATATCTTCATTCGTCTTAGTCTGCTTCCTTAAGCACGTTTTACACTTTACCCAGAATCTATTTACTGGTTTTAAATGGTAAAGTAGTTTTGGTATCTTGGAGCAGTTGCAGTTCCACAACTCAGTGTGTTTTCTATGTACATAGCATATCGCGTATCAGAACGACTAGCTTATATTTAAAGATGTTACAATATTTCAACAGTAGTTTGTAATGGATAATTATTCTTACGACTTGCTTCTTTTCATACTCATCTTCGTCGTTCTGACATCATCCATAATTTGAATTATAAACTATATTATTTTTCAATTGTCATGAAGAGGTGAAAAAGTAATAAGTTATTAAATTATTTCTGGGCTTTTATAAAGGAACTACTTTGATTTTCCACCATTGTTTGGGATATACATATTGATGCACAACTTCTTATCTCCATTAGCTTTAGTACTTTCCGGACCAGAAGTTTTAAGAGGCATCTGTCACCAAAATTAACGTCTAGTGCTCTTTTTACTACTGACGGTGGTTTCCTCTGTTGTTAAAGCAAAACATCGAAGGATATTTTAACGATTTACGCGCCTAATTGAAGGCAACCCTTTCTACATATTTAGTTATTCGCATATTTGTAGGAATTTATTACATTTCGAAGTTACACTTCCGTCGAATGGCGCAGCACGAATAGAACACTTTATTAATGGCGTTCTTGCCGGATGTATATGTGTATACTGAACTAATTCTTGGTAAATCGTTTATCGATTTGGAAATCATTTTCCGATTTGGGGTTCGCTACACAGGAATTCGTTTCCTATGGTTGACGAATAGCAGAATGAATACTCCAGGAATTCAATTTCCATTTTAGAAATTATTCCGGTGAAGAAGACTTTTTTTGTAGTGGTATGCCAGTTCCCATCAACTGCTGAGTTAGTTATTGACAGAAAAATTTTGTCCTGTCTTAATTTCCTGAAATTTAATTCTAATGTCCGCTGAATTAATGTAGACAAGTTCGCGCGGCTGGAAATCCCGTAATTAACGTTCGACACAGTGGGAAAATTCTACGTTCCGCAAGTCCGATCTATAAGCAGACATCGGCGAGTTACCTTGGGAAGGTTTTTCCAAAACCGAGCAGACGCTCTTGGGGCCATTGATAAGGAGCCTGGACACGATCGCATTGATAGCCGTTATCTATTTTAAAAGGGAAGTGCATCTAAATTTGTTTATACTTTAAATTGAATCACCTTGCCTTTGTATTTACAATTTCATTACCTTCGGTTAAGAGTTAATTAGTTACTTGATTTTGTGTCACTGAATTGTACTATTTGGGTCTATTTGAGGAGATATTTAGATATTAGGTACAATTGTAGTATTAAATTTATTGGGGAAACGATTTTACGTACACCATATATAGGGTGCTCCGATAGTTGGGATTGTATTGCGTTTTCAAGGTTTATACCGCCTGAAATTTTTCTTTCCTAGGTCGCTTTTTGTTTACGCATTATTCTGATCCGCGGAGGCCTCCTACGACGATTAGTGCGCTGAAAATTAAAAATCATCTGTTCTGGTGAACGCAATAATTTTCCTCAAATAGTTTGAGTTTCGCCCAATTAAAATCTTTTATTTTGTTTACGTGAACGTAAAGTTGGGACTTCTGTGTACAATTTTGTACCGAAGAATTGTAATAGTGGGGTTGCTTTATATTATTAATTAAATGAGGTTTTGGTTGCAACTTGTCTTTTTCTTTTATGAAGAAATATCTTAAGCTATGTCTACCTAAGGACAGATAGGGGACATAAAGGTAGGTGATTATCTATCTTGGGGTCCGACTTCTCATTTTTCACTTCGGACGATGTTAGTAAATTATAAGTTGGTGGCGCCTATAAATTAATTGTTTGGAACCTACCCCTTCTTCGATTGGGTTTTCGGGATGCTAACGTCTGTTAAACATTGTTAATTTGCTATCTAAGCAGAGGCGTAGTTGCGAGGTTAGTTTTGCACCTCAACCAATATTAGCATAAAGATAAAAAGAGGTTGATGGCGTGACAATATATGTTGTATTTGTATATGTAGTGGTAGTCGCTTTTTGGAGTAATTGGTGCCACTATTTGGCTTGGTGTAACCTAAGTTAGATATAGATGAGGCTGTTTAGTTTTATATTTATGTGTATATATTGCACGTATTAGAATCCCGAGTAGCCCAGTGGTAAGAGGGCTAGGCTCGCAATGCGAAGTCCTCGGTTCGAACCTTGGGATAGGCAGAAATTTTTCTGTAATTCCTAAGGTCGGTATCGAGCTCGATAATCCATTCGACGTTGGGTTAGAATTAACGACGCTTCTCCTAACCACAATTAAAACAAATAGTGAAAATGGATAGAGCGAATGTATTGAGGGGAGCGTGATGTCGCAAGTCCTAAGGGGACCCATCGCCTTCAATTAATCCCGAATGTATGAATGGCAACGTTGACACCGTAAGGTAAAAGAGGAATTGATAAAGAAGAAGATTACACGTATTATAAGTTTTCGAAAATTCTGGTTACCTTTTCATTCATGATCAAGTCATTGGAACATAGTTCTCTTCTCCATCAACTACTATTAAAATTTGGCGATAGCTTTGATCAATTCTAACAGGGCGTGGTTGACCCTGCGTTCCAACTCCACTTAGTTATCATTTCTTAAAACGTTACAATTGAACAATTAAAATCGATAAATTATCGTTGAAGAAATTGTATGCAATCTATCCAGGTTTGTGAAGCAATGAAAGTTTGCAAGCAACAAGTTTGAGTAACTTATATGTATGCCGGCCTCAGTGGTCTAGTGGTTAGCGCATTTGCCTTTAGATCCGAGGGACGCGGGATCAAACCTGGCCAAGGTCGGCGAGATTTTTCTAGCGATAAGAAGTAAAGCCGTAGGTCCCGTGCCACTGCGATGTGTGACACGTTAAAAATCACTACTGGAGTTGGAATTACCCTAGATAGGAAAAATTCTTAGTTAGGGTGTACAATGGGCCAATGATGCTGCAGTGCTTAGAGATGCTTAGAAAATCGCGTCCTAGATCTCGCTCTTTCAAATCAATCAATCAATCAACTTGTACGTATTGTAAATGTTATGGATTCTCAATGGTTGTCATTCTATATGTTCAGAAATAAATAGTTAAGTGTTCTTAAATAACAGCATCTGTGATTGGACATATGTCACATTGTGGTAGTAGTCTAAATTTAATTATGATACTGTTTTTGATATCCATGGTCAAGTGTTATCAAAACTTTTAAAGACGCTTGAATTTAACTAATCCTAACTAGCTAATAATATAACAGTGAAATTACGTGTTTGTAGTATTGCCTCAATGCGTTATCATCTAGCATTTCATTGGAATAACCTACATATTTTGTTATTGAAGCAACTTTATCGAGAGCATGTTTTATAGTTTCTTCATCTGGCCAGTCTAATTCTTGCAACATTCCAGTAAACGCTGAGATAAGATCATCCACTATAATTCTAGCGTTTTTTCTAGAATCTTCGCTAAAGTAATTACGAGTATATAAGGCTCCCACTGCTATTTCCATTCTGAAATTACAATGAATTCAGTGATCAACCATATATCAATTAGATCACGGTTACTTCTCAGAAAGATCATCCAGACAATATTGTTTTCGTGAATGCGCAGAGTTTCCATTCTGAATTTGTTCATACATAGCACGCTTCTGTCGTAATTCTTTGGTAAGGAAAGGAATTAAATAATGTACTGTTCTCCACATAATGTAGTTTGCTTGAACACTGTAACGTAAATTGTAAATATATAAAAAATATAAGTTATAATGTAAATTTAGTGGCGAAGTAAAGCACTGCAACTACACAGATGTACTTGGTGTTCCCGATTCCAACAACTTGTATAATAGTTTTATAATCAAATAAAACATTACTATAAGTGTAAGATACATATTTCAGTTAATCAGCATCTTCAAAATACCTTAAAGTAATTTGATTATTTTTCTCTATCAACTTTATACGTTGGACAACGAAACTGCAAGTCAAGGATATTTATAATGTCAGTTTTTTATAATTACATAGCATTAATAAAGAAATATAGTTGAGTTACAGTGCCACAATGAAAACGAATTACGTCTATTGCTTTTTCGCTGTACCAAACATAAATATGAATTTAAACCATTCCAACCGTTTTGGAGTAATTTCCAGCAACTTCTCCAGTTGCTTCAGGTACTGTGGAACATTGACTGATACAATATTATGAGATTTGACTCTAAAATCAGGAATATTGAAGATGTTGTTTAAATATTCCAACCAAATAATTCCTGGATATTTCGTGTATAGTTCTCGCACTGTCATTGGATTATAGAGCGCTGTTGCATTCCACCATTCTTCACGAGAGATGGATATCTAATGGAAGACGAATTACATTTCCTGTTAACCTGGCTATTGATTTACCTTGGCAATTTCAATCTCAAAATTCAAAGAATCTTTCAAATCTCTCTTTGCAAAGTCATGATCTGCCCCTAAAGCTACAGCTACGTTGACCATATAATCATAGTATGCTTTAACACTACTGTATTCAAATCCATTAACCAGTATTTCTTGTTGTAGTCCTAACGATGGTTGATCTATCTGCAATTTATGTTAATAGAAAGTTGCAATTCAATAGGCACTTTAAACTTACTGTAATGATGCGTCGGGATGAATTTCTCGAATCTGCTTCTACCTGTACAGTTAGGAAAGCGTCAAGGTTAATTCCTAATTTTCTTAGCGAATAAACAGTCTCTTTCCAGTCGAATTCGTCGGTGTTCCAACTATTGCCCATTCGAACAGGCCAATCACTGGTTTCTTCTAAAATCCTCAGGAAGCTTCTTAACCCGTCCCTTTCTATTTTGTCTTCGTTCATGCATTGTTTGTACAGTCCTCTTAACAAACGAAAAGGTTTTATTTGTTTAGATTTGTTAGACGCAGTAATTAATACAGCGATTTTTTCTTGCACCTCGTCTATTAGGACTGTGAAAATGTTTGCAAAGCTTTTATCATTCGGTATTTTTGTTTCTTTTACATAATTTCCACATGCAAACTGGTAAAAATTGTCGCAAGGATCTACAGTTGTGTCCATGTTTTTCCGAATCCTAGCAGCTTCTCGATAACAAATCGGAGTTTTACATATCCTACAAGAGAAGATTTAACTGTTAAGAAAGTGATTTTTACAGGGTGTCTCATAAGTCGCGATAAAACGCCTCTCATCACTGTTCTACGCATATTAAATATAAAACAGTTAAAATATTTATTTAGGGTAGTTTCTGCACACGAAGCACGAAAGGAAGTGGAAACTTGTCAACCCTGGAGCATGTATGTTTTATGCTTTATGGACAATATTTTTGCAGTTACCATGGAAAACTATTAATAAATATTTATAACATACCTATATATTATTATCTAGGCCAATCGACGCTTCTGATAACTAAAATTAACTATTAAACCACATATATCCACACCACCAGGAGGTACAGTTACCGAAGAATATTTTTATGTGGTGTCCACAATAAACCTAATCCACAGCTGAGTAAAGTAGTTAATAATCATTTTCAGTACTTCAACACAAATTACTTATGAGCAAAAAGAATAAAAAATATCTGACAGAAACAAATCACAATTTTCTGTAAATTAAAGGAACTGTTCAAAATGACCACCACCAATATTATGACATTCTACACACTTCACTATAATTGAACTTTATATGTATTAGTGTATGTGTACGTTTAAAGTTGCAGCTGCTTGGTTGATACCATTTGTTAAATCTTCCACATTGTGTGAGATATACCAAAACCTTCAGATAACCCTATAAATTAAAATCTAAGAGCATTAGATCAGGTGACCTTGGCTACCAAGCTATAGCCACGATGAATCTACCGATCTGGAAAACGATTTTGAAGCCAGTCTCATACTATGATTCCAAAATGGGCTGGAGTACCATCTTGTTAGCACCACACAGTTTGTCTATTATCTGTTATGTGATTTTTAAAATTTGCCGCTACACTTTATTAATTCCGTAATTCGTTTGCCGCTTCGTTAGAATTAATAGAACGCTATTCTAATAGAAGTCTTATTTTGGGTTACCATTTCGGTATTTTGTTTTGTCTTTCGAAGCCCGAGATATGTTAATAGTTTCTTTCTGTCAAAATTGCAGACTTTTGCTTTTCTCGCGTTTGACCTCGAACGCTTCCTGGAACTCGGAGCGTCAAAAACAAATTCTTTTCTAGAACATTCCATATGATTTCGTCATGTTGTGCAATATCATTTGGGAGAAGTAAAGTCCCGTTGCATTTTTGAGGAAGTCCCGTTCAGACCTCGGTGGACTCCAGTTGTCCGAAAACTCCATCAATCGGCAACTGTATTTACGCAATGTATTGGAGTAGACTCTTATCCCCTGACCGAGTTGGACGTACGAGCATCGGGTTTTCCTTCAACCGCGGCGTTTCCTGCTGTTTACTCACGTTACCGTACCGAATATTTGCTTCAGGCAAAAGTAAAGAATCGACTAGAAAGTCGGATAATTACGAAACAGCAGATTGTCGCCTTGTTAGTGCACAGTGCAGTTACTTGTGCGTCTCGATTTATATCGGATCTCGACGGATTAGAAGGAATCCCGTGCCAGCATTGTGGGCGCAAGTGTACGCCTTGTTTCCAACCTCGTCAAAATCAACAATTTCCCGGAGCGGGACACCCATTCTTTTGCTCCAAGCGGTCCTGAAGGACGTTGTCGACCCCATTCCCTGTCTTCCACCGGGGTTCTACACCTTGATCCTGGCGCTAGCCGTCTTCAATACAAGTTAAAGAAAAACTTGCCGTTTTGTGTTTTGGGAAGCCAAAAACTTTTCAAGAATCTTGCAAAATTCAAACTTATGGACCTCGTTTTGTATCGACCCTCAGACACGGTCCTTTTTGTTAACTGTATTCAGCAGAAGAAAAAGATACTAATGTTAAACTATTTCTGTGAACCCTACGCCCCCGGGAAACGCAGTTATTGAAGTCATTAAATGTAGCGTGACCAGCGGCGTAGAGTTGTATGCGAACGTTCGACATTATTACTGTTTGTGTTCTACGTTATAAAGTTGCCTCTCATTGCTATATATTTTTATATGTTCTGTGCCATTTGTGACAGTTCATTATATGTATGTTAAAATTCCGCATGTCTTTTATTACTGTGTTCTGAATATTTATGTAAGGATTTTGCAAGCTTTAAGATCTAGGAAAAAGCACAAAAGAAAGGTGAGTTCGATTCCCGTAGCTGCTGGCTGTCGACCTTTCACGAGGGCCTCCCTAATCAGCTGGACTTGAAAGGTGGCGCCCACTTATTTTGACTCACCCTGTACACAACTTTAAGCATTTTCTCTATAAGCAATTTCAGCGAACCTCCCCCTACTCCTCTGAGCAAGCGGCTGGCCTTTACCATCTTTTTTGTTTGCGGGTCCAAGAAAAGCGCGTTTGGACGTACAGAAACTTTCTTAGCACGCCAACGTGCGGTTTTCTCTGTCCCATAATTCTCGTAGCGAGAATCGGCCCGTAACATATCAGTGGAACATTTTTCAATAATATTTGAAAATTTTCATTTAGAAAATGTTTCAAAATTAAATTATTATTTACCATACCCCCAAATATTAATACCGTATCGATCATAATGACTTTGAGTATGCACTGCATGAGGGTTCTTATCTACTCGCGTATGACTATTATGGGTATTGTAAACCCCACCCTTCGTAAATGTCGCCTCATCTGTCCACAAAATATTACCAATAAAATTCGAATTCTCATGATGTTAATTTAATAGTCAGTCACACTACCTAACTCGTGCATTATAATCCTATGGTAATAAGAGATTCATTTTCGTTTTACGAAAAGGATATGTGCTGTTTTCCTATAATATTAGGTATACTGTCGACTTTGAAATGTCTGCAATCTTAGAAATATCAAGGATGCTTCTCGTAGGCTCTAACATATTATCTTCAATATTGGACTGTCATACCATAAATGGGCGACCACCACTACCTTTATTTAGACCAATACCTCCTCTCTCTCGTGGTCGTTGCTCTGTTCGTTTAAAAACTGTTTGGTTTGGATGTCTTCTATTTGGATAGCTTTCTGCGCATAGTCTTGACGCTACATTACAATTACCACCAACCTCTCAAAGAATCCAAATAATATCAGTGCACTCAGTAAATGTGTATTTCATTAACGCAGTGACACGAAATTTACAAAAACTGTCAAATTCGGAACATCAGTGTCAAATTAAATAGAAATTACTATTAGCCAATTATCTGTTAACAACTACGAAGCTTGATATTGTACCAATATACTTGAGCTTCGTCTCATCTTCTGTTGTTACAGATGATCACGCACTTGCAACAAAATCAACTAACGCTGTTTTCATGGTGAATTAAATCACGCAGAGCGAATTTATTGGACAGAGCTAAGCAAAGTGTGCAAATTATCGTATAAACCAGAAAATCAATTTCCTGTTCCGCGAACATGAAGAAGATAATGAGAAGACCTCGAACACGCTGGAGAGATGACATCGACAAAATCGCCGGAATACGATAGATGGGAGAAACGGAGGATCTTGTAACTTGGCAACAATTAGGGGAGGCGTTTGTCCAAACATGGAACACAGTACTCTGAAATATGATGATGATGGTGATGAAGCAAACAAACCACTGCTTCACAAAAGTGTACTCAAAACAGAATTTCAGCCGATCAAAATTATCCTTTTTAAGTAACTACAGAAGAGATCCACTTAACACGGTCCATCTAAAGGGTTAGCCAAGTTTTGGCTAACTAGAGGATTTTATCATTATTTCAGATTCAATTGCTTTTTTCATGTGTAATCTTATTTGTTGTTTCGGATATGTCCTTACATTTTTTGTTGTCTTTATATCTAAATATTTATTATTCCCACTTTCAAATTATATACTGTAAATTCCTTTTATTGTACATTATTTGCAGTTGATCTTCCGAAGATACGTTTGTATAATTCATTCATTTCTATTTTAATACATTCATCTAGTTTTAACGTTTTCTCTTATAAACAAAGGTTAACATAGACAACACACTTAGTACAGGCTAGTTATTTTTAAATCAATTAAATATCAAGTACCGAAGTATTATATTTGTTGTAAATCCCAACAATTATGGAAATATATTATTATTATGTGGGTGCGATGACTAATACTTTATTTGTGTTTACTCCAATCACGGTTGTAGGATAAAGTTTCAATAATGGTAGGAAATTTAAACAGTAATACCTGATTGACAATAGGTCGAAAGTAATTTTTAATCACATTCATTTCTGTATTTTCATTGAGCACGCAGCAAACGAATTTATTTGAGTAATTATAGGTATCTGAACCTGTTTATAACCTACTGGTAAATTATTTCTCAAATCACACATTCCTAACACGAATGCTTTCTCGATCCTTACATATGTTACGCAATATCCAGTTTACGAATTCTTTTTCATATAATAAAATTACAGGGTGTCCCATGACGTGAGGTGCCTGCTTCACCTACGTGTAGGAGAGGTGAAAAGAAGTCGAAACTAAAGAGTGGTCATTTTCTCTAAATTGACTCTTAAAGAAGTTACTCATGGCCTGTTTTCGTTAAATACTGAAGCAGCCAAAACAATAAATGTTATTAAGTGGTGTTTGATGCAATCTGTCTACATTACTATGGAAATGATATCATTTACTTGTATGTCTAATAGTAGAGCACCTTAAAGTTGATTTCTCTGCTTGCGCTTATTAACAGTGTTGATAATGGTTACTTTTATAATACGAGAGTACGCCGATTGCCGTTACACGGTTTTTGTGATGGAAACTCAGAAGCCACTGCTCGAGAATATGGGTTGAGCTTTCCAAATCTGATCACCAGATCGACGAGTTTGCAAACGACTGCACAACCACCTACGTGAACACTGAACTTTCCCGAAATCGTTGACTGGGCGTCCAATACTGCAAGTACTATACAATGAGGACGACATCCTGCGAGAAATTGATAATAATCCCAGCACCTCTGTTCGTCGTGTATCTGCACAAGTTAATGTACCACGAATGCGAGTTTGGAGAAGATTAAAACGTCATGGTTTACATCACTTTCATATCCCTTTTTATAGATTTCACTAGTTGTATGGAATTTTGCCGCTGAATCATTCAAAATCGAAACCTACGTAATAGAATTTTATTCACGGATGAGGCAACATGTACAAAAATGGATTAATAAACAAAAAGAACAGCCACTTCTGGGATTTGGAGAATCCACACGAAATCAGTGTCAAATTACCAACATAGATTTTCAGTGAATATCTGATGTGGAATTATCGATAACATGCTCATTTTGAGTACCATTTAAACGCCCGACAGATATTTCAATTTTTTAGAAGATCATGTGGGAGCATTATTAGATGATGTCCCTCTGGCGATCAGACATGGTGTGTGGTATCAGCACGATAGTGCCCCTGCGCACTTTGCGTTAGGTGTAAGGTAATTTTTAAATCAAGGGTTTCAAGGACGTGTAATTGGGAGAGCAGAACAGCAACCCTGGCCCTCAAGATCTAGGAATTTAACTTGTTTAGATAATTATTTGTGGGACCATATAAAAGATATGGTATACCAAAGATCATCAGAGACTATAGAAGATCTTAGAAGATCATAAGAATGATATGTTATGTAGGGCAACCGGATCTCTCTTAACACGTTCCCTGTTCTATGAGCCATATATGGTTCATACCCTAAGCTAATGCTAAGTTCCATGAACCATATTTGTTTCACACTTTGACGTACTTTCCATTGTAATTGAAAGATGGACTTGTAGTGACTGCTATGATAATTAATTTGGGACTCTGTAGCACAACCTCTATATTACTTGCTCACATAGATGGGAGCCATAGTTGATACTTAGGAGTTGAAATAAAACACTTATTCTGATTGAAAATTTATCTCAACAAAGAAATGAAAAGTATGCAAAATTATTAAGTAGTAATGGTATTAATAAAAATACAACTAAAAATGGGTAATGTTGTGTACTAATAATAAAACTTAATAAATAATACAAAAAAAACAGTTAATGGATTTTATTGAAACATTGGAGGCAATATGCCTGATCACACATCTTTGCAATAGGAGTTCCTTTATCGTCTAGAAGATTTTCCAACTTGTGGGCACCTTTTTACGTTTTCTTAGCACGAGGCTGATCAGAAATGGCTTTGTTATTCACATGAAGTAAACCATTTCATCACCATAACAAGTAGAAATCATAAACACTTCTCTTTCATCCCTCCATTTCACAGATGTGATATACTGTTGCTGCATGCTACAAATTTCACCTTTTTGTAGCTTTTTGCTAACAGTACGTTCGTGTAAACCTTTCTGTTCTTTCTTATTGTTCCTATTAGCTTTTGTGTTCTGATTATACAAATACCGTGCCAAACTGCGGCTGGTATAGTACTTATCAATCTCCCTTCGTTTAGAAGGTCGTTGGTAAGGCTAATAACTGTGAATCCTGGAAGGTCTACTTCTGACAGTTTTTTAGTATGTCCGGAATAAATTGATAAATTCCAGGTAAATCCTTGAGGAGTGCGTACTTTGAAATGCTTAATGCCATATTTACTTGCTTTTGTTGAATTGTACTGCCTGAAACTTAGTTTACCTCTAAAAGGTACCACGGTTTCATCTGCAGGTCTATACAGACTTTGGGTTGACTTTCGAACTGCGTCAGTCAAAGGCTGTATCTGGTGGTTCCTACTTTTATGTTCTGGTTCATTACTGCAAAAAATGCCAAGACTTCAATAATAACAGAAATCTATTGTAACTAATGGAAACAAGATGAAAAACAGGATGGTAGTATAGTGTATCTTGTTTCCAATAGCACTCTATAGAAGGAAATTGAAATAGACCCATCAAGAGAAGCAATCCTGTGAAAGTAGTATTTTTTACAGTAGCACACTTACCAATAAATCGTTCCATTTCGTCCCTAACTGTATCTTTACAGCGTGACATATGCATATCTGTTAGTTTCCAAAATTATTAGGTCTATAATATCATGGTTAATTATTGTCTTAAAAACATCAACTGGTTGAATCTCCTGGTTTTTTGGTTGGATATTCTGTTGGCAGCCTGACTGACCAGTAAAAAGTAATCGTGCAATATCTGTAACTTCGGTAAACCAAATTGTATTTGTGTTATCAACATTGGTGGTTTCTTCAATGACTTCAGAACTATCACTACCTTCGCTCTCTTCATCACTCGAAGACATATCTTCAGAACAGTAATTTGGATCTCCAATATCATCATCAAATTCCTCACTAGCACTATGACTCATTTCGTCAATTACAGCTTGTCGTTCGGCATCCGTTAGTGATCTTTTATTGTTGCACATTATAGTATATAGTATTGTAAAAGTTAACAAATAAAAATGAACTATATGCTGAATATATTACTACACCGACATGCATTTACACAATAATCCACTATAATACTGAACGCAAGTTGCACATGTGGAAATGCAAGTCTAAACTTGTGTGTTATCTATATGAGTCATGGGACGTTGTGCTAAACGAAAATTAGTACTGAGTCCAATGTACCGTACACAGTACATGAACAATTCTTATGGGGCACATACACAGATGCATACTGTTGTAACATATTGACGGGGAACGTGTTAAGAAGAACCAGAATGTGTCTCGAGAGCAACGGTGGCCATTTTGAACAATCTTTACAGTGAATCTATACTAAACTAAAAATAAGTATTGGCTTTTCTGAAATTGTAATTATTTAGCAAATAATAATTTAACACTTTGTATTTTGGAAACGGTTGACTTTAGGGCATAACTTTATTAGAATTTATAACTATATTGGGTCTAAGGATTACATACACGAAGTAGTGACTTCACGTCGTGGGACATTCTGTATAATTATTTAGTTACGCTGTCTGTGTAGAATACATAGGTTGTTAAGAAAATAGGTGTCGTAAATTTCGTAACGGGTTCTACACGTGAAAACAGTTTTGACAAAATAATGTTATTTAGCATGAAAAAATACCCAAAGGAGGTATTCTTCTTAAAAGTAGAAAAACCCTACCGTTTTCGAGATAACCAAGTTTTATGTAAAATCGAGTCGCTATAGTATTCGTAATATTTGAAAAAAACTTGCAGCATAAATTCAGGACAGCAAGAGAAAAGAAAAAGCTTATGTGAACATTTGTCCGCAAGCGCTTAGTTTACAAAATCAAAATTAGAAATACAAAATAACGTAAAAGATACTGTAGAAAACGCCCCTGGTGCGCATATTAAAACGAAACTAAGCTCTAACCTGCAACCAAAACATTGGTCCAACTATTACCTTAATTTTATGCAGAAAAGTGATCGGACAAGTCTCACTTAAGAGGGCTGTAACCTCGTACATATGTTTATTTGAACTATTTTAAATGTCTTCGCATGTAGAACTCCTTAACAAACATATGACATCTATTTTTTCATCACTCGGTATAGGTGGCATGGGTGAATGCCGAATTCAGCCAACAGAAGACTTAAAACTTTACAATAATAATTACTTACCCATTGTCCTCCGTATAGCGAGAAACGGTGAAATCAAAGAGAACTAAACCGAGAATAACGTAGTATCTCATTGGTGCTACCAATTTATTAGGCCATAGGAAATAAAGGAATCTAATATTTGAATGAATTTTAGATTAGAATAAATGTTTACCACAGATTGCTACACGACATCTTAAAAAAAAACTAAAATTGAACTTATGTTTGAACGGCTAATGGCAGTAATATTATTTTATGTTAGCTTTAAAAAAAGAACAATGAATTCATAAAATGTTTTATAATGCCGTAAAAGAGTAACAGTAGTTAAATAGAAAACGATCTAATTCATATGAATAAATGAATACCATTATACCTTAATCCGTATCACTTTACAAGTTACATGAAAATTGCTGATCTGAAATTCTTTTTGCTAGCTTGATGCACAACGTATACATGACATAATATACAAAGGTCAGTGGGTTTTCACTAATCACAGAGTAGTGCGTTAGTTAACTCACTTGAATGCAAATATATGTCCTTTGCTTTGCAAGGAACCACTAAAATAACCCTTAAGGGGCCCACGGGGTGCATGCGGCTCTCTAGTGCCTTTCAGAGCCGCCGTGCAGCATGGAGAAGATACAAATACAAGGTTGTCAAACTTATTTTTGAGGCACCTTTAAGACATAAAATTTAATCCCTTTCACATAAACGTTTGAAGTATGGTAATGCTATTGTAACCCCTAAAAGACGTGTATTGTTAAATGCCAGGCTCAGTGGTTCTAAAACATTTATATTTTATTAAACCTGAGAGTACCATTTTTGCTAAGTGCAATTAATTGTTTATTATTTACATATTTATAAGGCTAAAAAGAAACAAAACAATTACCAGCTTGATATAATATGCAAGCACTATTATATAACTGAAAAAATAAATTACATAAAATTATGAAGATTTTGTGAAATATACATGTTTTATAGTTAATCATCACTGTCGCTTTTAGATCACTATTACTATCACCAGCGTTGATATGGATAATTATGGATTCTATTTCGTCCATTATGTTGTCAACTTCCAACATTGACTTTTCTATTTTCTCCACATGGCCTACGTAGTTGCTCCAATTCTCTGGTGTCACTTGAGAATATGCTTCCTTGATTAAATTTTCACAGTCATTCGCCTTGAAAGTAGTATTTTTCGCACCTATATACCTTTTTACTTGGCTCCATACTATTTCAATTGTGTTAAGCTCACAGTGATACGGTGGTAAACGGAGAATTGTAACATTGCGTTTTTTAGCGATATTTTCTATTAAATAACCAGCATCATACTTATATTTAAAGGTATTTACTACCTCCAGTAATTCATCTATCAAGTAATCTTCTTCAAAATGATGATCCTTTGAGCGAAGCCAGTCTTATATGCGATCCTTGTTCCAAGAATTATTTGGAAATAATTCTGATTTACTACTATGATAAGATGCGGTATCCATCACCACCACGATTTTCTCACGAATATTTGGTATTAACGAGTCTTCAAACCATTTTTCGTAAAGTGGGCCTTCACATTAGTTTACGAAGAGAAATTCCTCATTGTATATCACAAAAAAAAGAACTTAACATTATTATCTTGGTTGGTTAATATTATTTTTGTTTGAGAACTTCTGAACACCTACCTCATTTCAATAAAATAAACTTGACGTGCTATTGTTAAGAGATTACGAATACTGGCAACACTGTCATTTTTTGTCCCATAAGAAAACCATTGCCCTATCTTCTCCATGCTGCACGGCGACTCTGAAACGCACTATAGAACTTTTCAAGCGGCCCGCGTTTTTTCGTCAGAAAACTTTTTTTCGTGTAATCCGCGTATATCGTCCATTCGATTTTACCAATAGATCAATTTTTAGAGATGCTCAGAAAATTCTTAATTTTAAATAACCTTTCAGAATATATACTTCACCACTTATTGTTTGTTGCTATTCTTGCTATTAATATTATTATTTATGGAACCATAATCCTTAAGTATGGAGGTCGAAGAATTGTCACACTAACCGGGAGGTAGTATGTTTTTTCTCCTAAAGTAATCAACAAATTTTACTTTTATATCGATCTTCACTTTTCGAATTGTTTAAAAAAAAATAAGGTGAAATTAAGTAAAATTACATAAACTTATGTGTAACTAGAAAGCAATTTACTAACACTAGCAAAAGATTGAAAATTTTGCGGGTATTTGCTTCGAGGGCCTATTGTCGGCTGTCCCATTTCGATTGGTTCCTCCTATTGATTTGGCTAAGAGCATAACTGATTGTATAATAGTGAAGCTGTGACGTGATGTACTAGAACCTACCACAACCCCAAAAGCTCGCAGGTACTCACCGGAACGGTAGTGACTCCCACCATGTCAGGTGGCTCATTGAATGTAGGGTACATATCCGGGACCTCGACACTCCGGATCTAGTGCCTTTGTTGCAGGAGTGGATTCAAGATGTTGTGTATCAGATATACTATCTCCGAATTAATGGTTAAAATGAATTGGTGTTATAGCTAAACTTACGAAAACCCTTTTCTTAGTAGTGTCGTATGACATCCGCACCCCATCTGCCTGTCGTCCCTTAATGGTTACACACATTATCCGCATAGAAATGAGAAAAATGATATTCGCTAAAAGCTCGACAATTCTGAACGTGTTCCTATTCTACTCAGATACCTAGACTTAAATATTTGTATTTTGGAACATTTAATCTGGATCATTATCAAAATCATATTATAAATTGTGTAATATTTACGATTTTGTAGTGAATAACTGATAGATATAATGTTGCTTGCGAAGTCTTATAATTTTTCTGCTATGTAAGCAATTTCGATAAATTACATAGGCGCTTAAAATCAAAAGTACTGAGACTCACATTTGCTCTTGTCCAAAATATAGAGCGAGATTGAAAGTGTCTGTGTTTTCACCTTGTCAAAGTGCACCACCAGGTGCCACTTTTTTAGACAATAATGAAAAAATAAATCATAAAGATTTAGAACAGCATTTTGCTCTAGAAACTGGGTGCTAGAACTTACAGCAAGTACAACAAGAGTAAATTTGCATATCATCCACGCAGTTTAGAAAGTTAATTTCAATTTAAAAACCTCGCTAAATTTAGCCCACTAACTGCATTTATTTTTATTTTCCGTCTACGATCCTTTTTATAAAGCGAATAAATGTATTTAATAATTATTTAATTAGGAACCAAAACTGCAGTCGCACATATTCAAATTTGCATATTTCTTTTTATTGGGCATACAAAAGTAATTTTCAGCATGTTACTGTTTAGACATAGACAACTTAATGTTTATATAGTATATTTAACATAGACTGATTATTCTTGTAGTATAATATATGATAAGGTCATAAATTTGAATTTGTCTTTTAATATTCAGATAACACATTAAATTACTTTTTCTGGAAAGAATTTGCATAGAATTTCATACATTCAGTTTTTCTTAAACTTAAAACTATACTAAAATAAGATGTAGCACAGCTATATAAACACAATCAAACTTATATGGAATTACACAGTATTTCTTACTAATAATAAGAAATGTATGAAAACTTATGAAGATTAGAGATAAAGGTTTTTGTTGGAAATAAGATAACTAATTGATAAAATTTGATCACGTGCACATTAAAAAATTGATATCTGTGTCCAGTTGTGAAATCGAAGTGTCAGAGTAAATTAAACTTTGCGTTCAAAAAATGTAATATGCCCTACGTAGGTTTGTGAGATGTTCAGAGGGGAAGAATTGTTGCTCTTGTTGAGCAGGGAATGTCACAAAGGCAAATCGCAGCAACGGTGGGCGTCTCGCAGGGCGTTGTTTCAAAAACCTACACATGATTTTTAGATTTGGAAAAGCTCAAGAACAGACCCACACAAAGTCGTCGCAGAGTAACTAGTGATCGACAAGACCAGTTTTTAATTCAAACAGCTAGAAGAAATCCAACCTCTTCTCAACCGGAACTCCAATGGTAACTTTTGCAGGCTGCATGTGTTGGAATTTCAGTTGAAACAATACGAAAGAGACTTTGTGCCCCAAATTTATTTACCAGGAGACAGTTAAGGGTTCCCGAGTTATCCAGGCAGAACAAAATTGATCGGCTAAATTGGTGTCTGGAACACCAGAACTGGACAATTGAAGATTGGCAAAATATCCTTTTTTCAGATGAAACCGGAATTGGTCTGAGATCAGATGACCGTCGAATTCGGGGTTTAAAAAGGTCGACGCAGACAAGCTAGATTGCAAACTACCAGATTTGTTCCAAGATATTAAGGAGGAACTGTAATGGTTTGCGGAGGTATTATGATGGGAGAAAAATTCCTTTACGTCACTTACGTCAAAGTTTAACGGGTCGTCGGTATGTCGATTTGAAGCTAGAACCCATAGTCAGGCTGTGTAGAGGTGCAATGGGAAATGTTTTCATTTTCAGGCATGATGATGCCCCTCCACATACCAGCAGAGTTGCCACAGATTTTCTGGAAACAGAAGATGTCACTGTTCTGAGATGGCCTGCCTACTCACCTCACATTACTCCCATTGAGCATGTGTGGGCCTTCATTAAAAGAAGGATTAGAGCTCGAAGGGATAATCCAGGAAATGTGGATCAGCTTCTTCAAGCCGCTGTAGAGGAATGGGTAAACTTACCTCAAGAACATGTTGACAATTTGATTTGAAGCATTGCCCGTCGAATTGAAGGTTGTATTAGGGCTAAAGGTGGCAACAATGACTACTAAAGCGAAAAACAAGTTTTTATTTTTCTTTAATTAACCATTCCAATTCTTTACCTATTAGTGCGTTTTTGTTAATTTCAATATAATTATTGTTAATAATTAAAATAATAATCAAACAATAATTTAACTGATTTAGTATAAAGTGCCTGTCATTTTCCATTAACAGAATTTCAGTAATACTTAGCAAAACCGGAAATACTGGGCGATTCCATATATAAGTTTGGGTTTATTTAACCTTACACTCAGAAAATCGTAACGCGGGAACTAATCGAATACGTTTATAATCATTTAATACAATTGTTAAAATATTATTTACAAAAGATAGTAATTTCTCTTTAAATTATTGTGTAAAGCTACATCACAGTAGTGTGGAGGTGAAAAAAAAAGAACAAATAAGATAGAAATGTAGGCGCGGTGGAATTAAGCACTCGCGACACAAACTTTTGAATGCTGTAGTACGACGTATTAAATAATTTTTATATTAAAATGGAAATATGGAGCCTTTTTTGGTGGCGGGTTAACATGCATGCTAGCAAACGCCATACTACAAAGACTATCAGGCGGGTATGCTACACCTACAGCTATAAAGATTTTTTTAGGTAAATTTATGATAAAATATACATGAGCTGGATTTAGCAAGTAACAGTAACAAATAGCAATTATTCTTAATATTTGGAATAATCCACATTGGGCTGCTTATAATGTTAGTATTCCAATCTTGAAAATTATCATTGAAACAACCTTTAGTGATTTGTTAATTGTTTCTTGCTTTGCTCCGTAGAAGTAGAAGAAGTTAAACCATGTAGTGGAACTTCTCTTCTCTGTTCGACGGGTTAGACTAGCCTCCTGCCTGGCATACGTGCAAAGAGGGCTCATAGAAGTTACTCCATTGTAGGTAATTAACAGGCCATTGGCCTACAATCAGAAGAAGAAGAAGACATGTCATTTTCAGAAGCATTTATTATTGTAAACATTTGTAGCTAGGGCAACCGCACACTGGATCTTGATTTCGGACTTGGCTCAGGTCTTCTATTCCAGAACTTCCAATACCGGGGAATTAATGAGCTCAATTTGCTCATTCATTAAAGGTGTATTTGTTAAAGTGTGTTTGTGACTGTGAAAAGCCTGGAGTATATTCAATTTACGTTTATCATAACAGAACTGTACACATGCTATTATATTATTTGATGTAAATGCATGATTGTGTTCTAATAAATGTTTAGCGTAATTAGATTTTCCTGGCTGTTTGTATTTGTATGAGCTTATGTGTTCTTCGTATCTGGTATCAAAATTTCTAATTGTTTGGCCAATGTATACATAATTATACTGTGAGCAGTTTAATTTGTAAATGCCTGATTTTAATACATCGTTAGTTTTATCTTCTGCGTTGAATAAGGTATTGAAAGTGTTTTTTGTATTGTTTGAAAATTTCTTTAAACGTACTTTTTGATTATAATTTTAGCAATTTTCTCCGATATACCACCGAAATATGGAAATGAACCAAAATACAACTTTCGAAGATTGATTGGATTAAAAAATTCAATCTTCTAAATGTTCGTTAAATATATTAGCTAAAAGTGGTGAAAATGGATTTCCCATTGGAAAACCTTCTTTCTGATGATAAATTTCATCATTAAAAATAAAATAATTTTGATTAATTCAAAGTTCGAATAATAGAATCAACTCATTTCGTTTTGTTACTTTAACATTTTTGTTGATAAAAATATTATATAAAAAAGGAAAACACTCTTGAGGAGGTATTTGTGAAAACATATTCGTGACATCGACACTAACTGGTTTGCAATGTGATGGTAAACTTAAACTGGACAACTTGTTGAGTAATTCGGAAAAATTTTTAATTGAATATTTTGGTGTTTATTCTGAACTAGTAACTATATTATTTAATGTTTTTGCTATAGTTTTTACGATGAGCATTTTTCAGTTTCGGATTAGCGCTTTATTTGCATACAATAAACTGAACGCATTTCTGTCTTTGTTAGTTGCTCGCAGATTCATATTTCCGACAAAGCCGTATGACGTAGTGACATCTGCAAACGAAACAACACCAACACTGTACGTGAAACGTATTCTGTTGGCTGACACGTTTAGTAGAAAGAAACAGAAATATTTGAAGTACGTTGCACTGATGCATCCAAACCTTACTACTTAAATCTGTTTCCAGCAGTATTTAAAATGTTTTGAAGGATTACGTGTATGTCAATATTTTATTTTCGAAAGTTCCTTGTAAGAGGTTTTATTTACAATGTTGTTTATTGTGAAATTTATTTTATACACTTTGGGAACCTTTTTTTTTCTGGGAAATAGTTCTGTAGATATCACGGTTTATTTTGGTTTGTGGAAATTGGTATTAAGAGGTTGTAGATAAGTTAATAGCATTTTTGTTATACAGCCATTAAATGGTAATTACAGTTACTGGAAAGTATTGTTGAAAATGTTAAACGGTTAAACAGGCGTAAACAGTACGAGTAAAATATACAATGACTTTCTTCAACGTAAATTGTGTACACTACATCTCTAACCGTCATTCTTAATGTTTCGGGCATATTTTCAG
>JABXWE010025853.1:0-14496 GCA_014611495.1 Limonius californicus
TAATCTTCTGTAAATCCACATCTCTACCGCTTCCAATATTTTAATGTCTTCTTTCTTCAATGTCCACGCTTCCATCCCATACATTAATATCGATTAAAATTGTTTTAAAGAATATAAAAAATTTAATAAAATACATTAAAAAATATATTACTTTTAGCTATTGTTACTAAATTCTACGTAAAACAAAATTTAAAATTATTGAAGTCATAGAAGAAAGAAACTTGGCATCTTTCCTTAGGAATCAATATGAGGCGTAATTATTAGTAATGTAATGTTTGTAATGCAGATGTTAATCCCGCCCTGTGTCTTATTAGTATTTAAAAGAGAAAATAATTCTTCACATAGGTATTTACCAGAAGTGACAGGAAGTCGGAACTTTCCGGTACACCGTTTTGGTAAAAGATTTTGAAACGGAACATAGTTTCGGTTTCACTAGGCAACAAAGAAAAATAATAGTCTGTTTTTCTTAAAAAATCTACAACAAAATAAATGAAACCAAAATGATCTCTTACTCAAAACCTGAACCCTCAGCCCCTCTTCAGGCAGTAACGGGAATGTAAGCATGGGAAAGACAAGGAAAACAGGATAATTGGATTTTAAGGATGATACTGTCCCAGCGTTTACCTAAATGGCCCTGGAAAACCACGAAAAACCTAAGGCACGGCAGACAGCCCGGGAGTTCGAACCCTAACCCTCCCGATTAAATGGTAAAAGCTATACCGCTGAGCCACCTTCCTCCGTGATAAGGTTTCCCACCGTCCGACGATGGATAGCAGGCAACTGGAGGTAGAAGCACGGTTAACACTCGTCCGTTGCATACGACACTAAGCTTGTTGTGTTTTGTTTCTTTTAAGCGCCCAACAAATTGCGTTCCGGCAAGGCCTTTCTTCCCTGGTCTGCACTACCAAACATTGCCAAGATTCTTGCAGCAAACATAGGTATTTCGATTAAATGTTCTGGCAAGTACAATAAAAATCTGGTATAGCAGCTCATTATCCTATTTATTTAGTACCGGATTGCACTGGACTTCAGTCAATTCCGTTTGGATTTTTGCTTCTTCGGCGTTAAAAGAATACGTAACCCAAATAATAAAAAATTATTTTCAGATGCCTTGAATCCTTCAAAAACGGTTTTCGAATTCAATTAATAATCCTAGAATATTTGAAGCATATTTGCTAAATTCTTGATAATTTTTTCAAGCAGGAAAAACAAAAATAAATTTTAAGTTGTTTACTTTTATTCCATGTTTTAACCTAAATGCTTTAATGCAGCCAACATAGATGTGAAAATGAAATTTCCTCTATAGAGTTTTAAATTTATTTCCATAATATAATCACGTGGTTGGTTTTTTATCGACAGGGGGCGAATATGCTAGTGACTATGAAATTATGTTCGTTATAAGGTACTAAGAGTACTATAATTTGCAATGTAAATTATATTTTTTTTTATTCAATTTTTAATAAAAATCTGCTCCTAGCTTCGGGCCGTGGGCCGCACTTTCGGGTCGTGCGGACCGCATACGGCCCATGGGCCGCGTGTTTGACACTACTGTTATACACCAATACAAAATGAGATCATTTATTTTAAATAAAATTGCCAACTTTCTATACTAATAATAGAGAACACCTTTCTAAGGAGTGAAAGAGAAAGGATGTAAAGTTAACAGGATTGCCAACTTTCCGGGTTTAGCTCAGAGATTCCGGGGAGTAAACAAATTTTCCGGGTTCTGGGTTTGAACGCAAAACGTCCGGGTAAACCATTTTCGAAAACAAATCGAAAATAAGCGTATTACAACGAACTAGTATTTTGCGCCGATCGCGGAATTTTGTTCTAGTTCAAATGAATTTAGCAATGTGTGGATCACTACTGAGGTTGGAATTACCCCAGATAAGCAAAATTCATAGTTAGGGTGTACAATGGGCCAAACGTGTGTGCAAAGAGATGTTTGGAAAACCGCGTCCTAAATCTCTCCCAATCAAAAACCAACCAAGCAACCAATGCTTTTGTTGAGAGACTTTTTTCTCTAATTGGAAATGTTTGGTCATACGAAAGAAATAAGCTAGGGATTGAGCTAGTGAAAGTGGAAATTTGCTTAAAAGTAAATTGTGGTATGTTATGTACAGTTTTTTTTTGCATACATACGCAGTGAAGATCAAATAATTTTGCAGACTTGCACCTACCTGCTGTTGAATCTATTGTACAGTGTTTTCCGTAACCACAGATACCCTCCCCTTTCTTTACAGACGCTACCTGTTTCGTGGTACAATTGAACAATAGGATGTACGTTCTGACAGAAAATTTCATAGCAGATTGGTTGGTTGAGCAATTCTTGTTGGAACTGGTTGACGCAAGAAGCATACGAGTACTGACTATCACAATTCCGGTCGCATTCTCCGGATAGTAGGCTTACAAAATAAAGTCATCCTGCTCTACTGTCAGCACCCCATGTTAACCAAATAATTATTATTTTATCTAATAAAGTGACCGATTATGACCTTCTAGTCCAGAAAGTAACAGTTATTATGTTAAGATTTCAAAAACAGAAACAAGTAAGCAATAAAAATGACAGTTCACAGGCAAAATTCCCAGGGGATGAAAGTATTGTTAAACTATAGGTTCGCGGACAAAACGGAATGTATTGTTAATAATAATGGGACTTTTTTGACACACACTACCGTTCCCCCTGGAAGCACTTTCGCATTACTTCAGGGGGGTGTGGGCATCCCTTACACACTAAACATTCATGCAACATGCACCCTAAACTTAACTAAGTGAAAATATGGTCGCCTCAGCCGGGGTTTGACCACGCGGCCGATTGAACCGCATTTCAGTGTAATCTCGACTGACAGCGTTTGTTCGCACTGCCCCATCGAGGTCCCTACAATAATGGGACTAAATCGAGATTACGTGTATATCAATCATTTTCGATTGCACTGTAGTGGTTAAGTATTTGACAATTGTGTTTGTAAAGTACATCGATATGATCGAATGCCATGCTATTCCTGTTAAAGTAAATTAAATGCTCCGCTTCAGGGAAAATTTCGAAATTAACAGTAACAAGTAAAAATCTGCAACCCATTTGATTAAACTTTCAGTGACTCATAAAAGGTAAAGCATACGTGCAAGTAATTTTTAAAATGTAACCTTTGTAAGCATAAAAGATAAATACACGCTGCAGTGACATTTGATAGTAGCAAGGGAAATCTCTGCTCGTATTACTTCTTACTTCCTAAATGAGGTGCAAAATTGCAAAGCTTAATCATTCCAGGAATTTTCGACTTGCTGCGCGTTAATTACAATACAAATACGACGCAATAAATGTAACTATCCCGCTTAGATATATATGCCAGGCGGAAAAATTTTAAGGTCGAACATTCAGATCGTATTCTGTAATAGTAAATAAGTTTTCGCAAACATATTGTTTGTTGCAAAAACAATCTCACAATCTCAAACTCGTCTACTAAACGGAAAAAGCGATGACCAACAACAACAAAGCGTGACTGAAATAAAATCCAAAGTAGGTTGGTTTATAAAAAATGTAGGTGAAAAAATTGCAACGTTTCTGACATTACGTAAAGTTATTTTAAAATTATGATACTATTATATCCTGTACCATTTTTGTTGCCAACGGAGGAATTGCCTAAAAATTATCGAACTCGTCACATTGTTAAAGATTATTGCCAATTTTTAAAGAAAAGTCAAAGGACGCGTCGATTACGTTAATCAATATCACTCCATTGTTCTCTGAGCATTCCCAAATTTTGAACTGCGTACAAAAATTTCAACACCGTGAACTTTCAGTATGAATTACTGATACAGATAATGTTTAAAACAACTTAGTACCAAATCGATTTGCCTAAGAATCTATTTTTAACAATGGAAATCTGGACCTGGGTTACTAAATGATTACTGAGGTTAAACGGACCTGACCTAAGCAATTTTGCAGTGATTACCGGTTGAATTTAGCAGAGATGCAGTTAGCGGTTTTATTATATTAATGGTATTGTTCACAATAATACCATGGAAATTAATTGATAAATTTGATGACAATCCATTAAGCGAACTTTGAGGTACTTTAAAAAGTTAGAATTCTAATATTTTGTTAATAACATTGCTAAACAACAATCAACTTTTTTTTGTGACATGTATAAAATATATATTATGTAAAATTTCGCCGGAAAGCAGAAAATGATCTTGGAATTTCTTTATCAGCAACACTTTATTTGCTACGAAATGTTGTGCGTTATACAGAAATATATCAATATCGGTATGATCCTAATGTTGCACTTACTTCATAATGTTGCGGATGTTTTACGGCGATGTTTGGTCTGTGAGGCATTACGAATTAATGTCCAGCAGTAATCAGCAAGCAAACTAGGACTCCATTTGCCTTGGTATCGCTTTTTCATGGTTGCAACGTCTTGGTGGAACCGTTCTCCATGTTCGTCTCTTATGGCAACCAAATTTTCCGGAAAGAAATTGAGATGAGCATCCAAAACGTGATTTTTTAAAGACATGTTACATCCCATTTCTCTGTAGACACTAAGTAATTAAAATTTCCAAGACAATTGGTCACAACTGTTGCAAAAGCTCGCGCTCCATGCTCTTAGTTCAACTTCATTCAGCAAGTTGTCAAATTCGCCGTCTTTTATTACTTCTCGTATTTGTGATCCCACAAATATGCCCTCTTTAACTTTTTGCCTCACTACTCCTCGGAACTCGTCTGTTTCAGATACAAGAACCCTCTTTCGTTCCGATCTAGGCCTTTAACGAAATTCATTTCATTAAGCCCAATTTAATATGTAGTGGTGGTAGAAATACGTTTTTAGAATCAACCAGTGGTAATATTTTTTTGACCTGGACTTAGTGCTTGACGTAGTGGTTATTCCTTATGTATATAGTGACGACCTCGTGCACGGCTGTCCCATTCACACAGAAAACAACAATATTTTGTATACCCCAGCTGAAGTCCAAAAAGAAGCGCTATCACTTTTAGGTCTCCATAGATTGACCACTCAGTCATTATACTGGATGTGTTCTAGATGTCGCATATTCTCGTATGATTCCTTCATATGAACGACATGAGCTATAGGTACAGATGGGTATTTATTGCCGTCGTGAAGCAAAACTGCTTTTAAGCTAAGTTTTGAAGAATCTATAAATAGACGCCAATGGCTTGGTTCATGTTTCTGTCATAATGCGTGAAATAAGTTGCCAACATCCGTGCAATATACCAAAGTCCCTTCTTGAGCGAAACAATGTGCAAGTCCTTTTTGAAGTTTTGGGAAATGAGTTATATGTACGTGACCTTCGAGGAGATTCCATCCTTTTAATCTCGATGCTAGAAGTTCTGACTAGTTTTAAATCTCGAACTAAGTCATTCAGTTCAGCCTGTGAAATCAGATGTGGTTCTGTTGAACATTCTGATGCTTGAAATAGTGGATCTTGTTAATTCACAGTCACCATCACAGTACCATAATAAATATAATCATGTAGACACGTTAGTAACGACGTTCCGAAATGCAGTAACTTCATACGCCGGTAAATGCCTACTAATGCACAATATCTGATTTGGTGCGTACTTCTAGCATGTAATAGACAGGTATGAACACGATATATTCGTCACTGCTGATACATTACACAAAATGGCGCAATATGCATACGTTGCATACCTGCAAAATATAAATGCTTGTTACTAAAAATTCGTGGGTGATAGGCATATTCTGTTTCTAAATTCGTTTTTTTTAGGTTGCCGAAATACATCAGAAACACTTAAAAATGTCCATGTCACAAAATGTTTGCTTAACAGTGTAACCAGACTTTTAATTTCTTAAAACAAAAATACAGTGATACTCGGATATAATGATATCGGTTATTGCGACAACTTGGTTAATAAGGCGTTTTGACAGATCCATGCAGTATTCTATGAAACCCTATTATATTTGAACTCAGTTATAGCAACAATGTTTAAAGCGACAACTCGGTTACAGAAAATGATTTTTAAATCGATTCTTATTGGCTAACTCGTTTACAACGACAAAAACTATGATCACAATGTTAAATTGTTGGGCTATTTTTAGCTATACAACGTAACAGTTAAATTTAATTCTTCTTCTTGTGGCAGCGTCTCCTTACGAAGGTTGCTGATCAATATAGCTGCTTTAACCTTTGAAACTGCAGCGCGAAATAATTCCAAAGATGACATTTTAAACCAATCGCGTAAGACTTTAAGCCAGGATATTCTGCGTCTACCCACGCTTCGTTTGCCGTGAATTTTTCCTTCAATCACCAGCTGTAATATACGATATTTTTGACCTCGGATGATATGCCTTAGGTATTCTAGTTTTCTTTATCGTAAATACTATTTCAAGTTCTTTATTCATACGCTCTAGTACTTTTTTAAGTTTTTAGTTATTTTAGTTGTATGTATCTTTGATCTACTCGGCTGTTTGATAATGCTCTATATATCGCCCAATGTTCAATACTGTCGAACGCCTTTTCATAGTCTATGAAGGCTATACATACGGGGAATCCATATTCGTTAGATTTTTCCGTTATTATTTTCATTGTGAATAGGTGGTCCCTGGTTCCGTAGTTTCTCCTAAATCCCGCTTGTTCTTGGGGTTGATACTCATCTAATTTCCTTTCCAATCTATTAGTAATTAGTAATTATCTTTGTTAGCAATTATGAATTTTTACAGATGCGACAACAAACTGATTGGTTGATAGTTTTCAAGTTTTTTGGTTTCACCCTTTTTATATACCTATTAGTATGACGTTTGAGTTTTCCAGGTATTGGGTATTTCTGTTGATTTTAGGCATATATTTAATAGCTTTGTTATTTTTACCATTAGATTTTCACCACCTTCTTTAATCATATCTATCGATATTTCGTCATCGCTGGTGGCTTTGTTAAGTTTGAAATCTTCCATAGTCGTTTTTACTTCTTCTCTAATTATGTCGGGTTGTTCTTCGGATCCAACATTTTGTGTTCGATGGTAATTGGAAGTTTGTAACCGAGACTTTTTTGTGGTATTGATTCAGCGGCATTTAATCGCGTATATTGGCTACAGCCTTCGAAATCTTAAGCATTTACAATTAACGATAAATTGCGATGGGCCATTTGATTTATACGTGTCCGTTGATAACGATATGTAACAAGTTAATTGTCAGATGATTGCGAAATTGCAGAAAACGATAAAAATGCGGTTAACGACGAAGATAGCGAAGAAGAGCAGTTAGAAGATGAGGAAGTGCCACCTCCGAAATTAACTGAGGCCTGTTAGATATTGCCAGATTATTAAACGATTTTTTAAAGTTTCTACTATAGGGACTGTTTTGACAAAATTTTTATTGTAAGAAAAGCCTAGGAAATACTTTGTTGTAAGCGCGTAGTGGAACGAACAGAAATTACAAATTTTTCCGAACCTGTTAAATATTGATTAATTATTATTAATTAAAGAATTATGTTGTTACTTTATAAAAATATTGATGTACGTAATTAGAATTTTAATTACATACTTAATCTATCATATGTTTCTAACAATAAACACCAATTAGATACTAATGCTGTATCTTCTGTTATAACGATAACTCGGTTATAACGCAGTCCTTTCAATGTCGTTATATCCCAGTTTCATTGTGACAGACAAAATATATCTCAAATTATTTCCGATTCACAAAAGAAAATATTTTTTCCTTAATCTAAAAAACAGTTATTCGTAATGAAAAAAGTAAAACATACTTTATGAACTGCCAAAAAGTGTATTTTATAAACGGGGAAGAATAATTTTTGTTTACAAAATTAACTTTTACGTTTAGACATAAGCTGACGTTGATTCACCAATGCACTTAAGATACAATGGAAACATTAAATCACACAGCTCAATGTCGAAATGTCCCGGTTTAACTACTCTCTCTTTTCTTCTCTTTTAGCCTATTTTCTACCCTTTCCGTTTTTAGATGTAGCCCTCCCCTATCTGTTTCCAATTCTCTCTGTTCTGGGCCATTCTTTGCCACATTAAGCCTGCGTGTTTTGCTATGTCGTCTTTCCATCTCATCTGTGGCCTGCCTCTCGATATTTTTCCTGTGTATGGTCGTCATTTTCCTATTTGGTGGTTCCACCGTTGGTCCTGGAGACGTTCATTATGTCCGGCCCATTTACATTTGAGTTTAGCTGCTTGTTCAGTGACATCTATGGCTTTCGTTTTCCTTCTTATCCACTCATTTCTTTTTCTATCTCTAAGCAAGATCCCAAAAATTTGTCTTTCCATGGATCTCTGCGTCTTTCTTATCATATCCAGGTTTGATGTTGTGAACGTCCATGTTTGAGCTCCATATGTTATGTTTGGCAGGATGCATGGGTTAAATACTCTAATTCTTAAGTGTAAAGGAATCTTTTGGTTTTTTAGTATGTACGACAGTTTACCAAAAGCCGTCCATCCCATTCGTACTCTTCTATCTATTTCGTTTGTTTGATTTTCCTTGTTTACCTTTATGATTTGGTCTAAATATATAAATTGAGTCACTTGTTCTATTTCGATATCATTTACTGTTATTTTGTGTTGTACGGAGCTGTTTGACATTATCTTAGTTTCATCGAGATTCATTTTAAGGACTTTTTCTAAGGATCTTGGATGCATGTCATTGGTCGTTTCTTGTAAATCTTCTTTTTTGTTAGCAAACAAAATCCAATCGTCGGCGTATCTAAGATTATTTAGGTATTTTCCGTTAATACAGATTCCTTTTCCTTCCCAATTCAAAGTTTTAAATGTGTCCTCCATTGTTAAGGTAAATAATTTGGGGAAAATGGTATCACCCTGCCTTACTCCCCTTCTTATTGGTATGTGTTCCGTTTTCAATTCTTCGTCTAGTTGCACTATCATTGTTGCATCTTGGTATATGTTATGTATTAGGTCGCGATATCGAGAATCTATTCTGCAGCTTACGAGTTCTTCTTCCATAACCCATTTTCTATGCTGTCGAAGGCCGTTTCGTAATCTATCAGTGCTAAGTATAGGGTAAGATGATATTCATTAGTTTTTTCAATTAATTTTTGTGTGTAGATGGCCACATGTGCTGTACCCCTTCCTAAAGCCTGCCTCTCGACAAGTTGATAATTAGCAAATTTGTTTGTCTATCGGTAACTATTCTTGTGAACGTTTTGTATATTTGTGACAGGAGTGATATAGGCTTGTAATTGTCTAGTTTTGCTGGATCACCTTTTTTATATATTAGGATCGTCTTCGCGTATTTCCATTGTTTTGGTATCTCGCCCTCGAATAAGCATTTGTTGAATAATAGCTTGTATGACATGTACTGAGAAACAATAAATACAAATTGTTACAGGTTATTATGCAAGGAAGAATAGAAGGGACGAAAGGAGTGGGAAGAAAAAAGAAACCATGGCTGAGCAACATCCGAGATTGGACAAAGATGAATATTGAACAACTATTCCATGTTGCAAGAAATAGAGATGAATTTGGAATGGTGATAGCCAACCTCTAATTTAGAGAAGGCACTAAGAGAAGAAGAAAACAATAGCTTTAGGTATGACACAATTTTATTGCCTCGTTCTTTAAGCATTTCAGCCAGTATGTCATCTTCTTTGATTTTAACTACTGAAAACACTAAATTAGCAATGGGATTATCCGATTTGACTTGCTGAAGAATTTATTTCCAGAGGTGTTCCTCAGCCAAGATACTTTAGTTAATCTAAGTTACTACTGACGATGACAACTTACTTGCCAAAATACGTATTTAGGTGTTCTAAATATTGTGGTGGTATAGGGTTTTCCAAAGTTTTCTTGCAAAACTAAATTGACAAAGTTGTATAGACATCAAGTGTGGGTCCTATTGTTTTATTTAAGTCAGAGTAAACCCCTATCAGTCAATATACAGTGCATTCAAGATAAAAGTAATAAATTCAATTGTTTTTGTTGAAAAACGTTCGGACACGTCAATTAAGATTTTGAATTAGCATTTTTGGGCCCATATGATAATCAACAGCATTTCTTGTTTTCTCGGAAGTCACACCAACTATCTTATTTCAAATGCAACGCCTTATATATTTTAACAAATTCAGATAGATACCAATAAACGTTTTCAGTAAACCCAAATTTAAAATATTTATCGTAAACATTTACAGAAAAGTTTATCTACAAATATTATTTATTGTATAGTTTAGATAGTAACTTAACAAGTATCGCAATTAATAAACATAAATAAACTTTTATAATCATTGTTTAAACTGATGCTCGTTAATTTCAATGAATTTTTCAAGTCGAACAATTATTTCATGTTGGACAGTTTGAAGAAAATCAGGAATAATTAGTCGTATTTCCTGGCGAATCCGATCTTTTAAATCTTTCAGGTTTTTTGGTATATTTCAATATACTTTCATTTTTAAATAGCCCCATAAAAAATCTAGAGGTGTTACATCAGGTGATGTAGGTGGCCAGTCAATAGGTCTCCTCCTGCCGATCCATCTGTTAGGAAAGGTAACATCCGAAAACTGTCGAACGACTAATGCATATTACGGACGTGCTGCGTCCTGCTGGAAAAATATTTGATCGTTTGGTAGATCAGGATTTTGGTGATTGGGAAATAGAGCAGGAATGACATGTAACTGAAGAAATTCCAGGTAGCATTTTCCGTTTAGCGTTCCTTCACAAAAATATGGTCGTAGAAATCGGTTACCCGCGATTCCCGCCCATACATCAATTTTCTGAGGACGCTGAGTCCCCCTGAGACTCTTTTGCATCCAGTAGAGGTTTTCTTCCTGTTGATGGTACCATTTACACAAAACGTTGCCTCATCCAAAAAAACTATTATCTGAATAAAATTTAACGTTATATTTGGATTTACTGAATATTTATTATTTATCCAATTCGTTAAAATATACGTGGTGTTGCATTTGAAATGAGAAAGTTGATGTTACTTCCGGAAAAACCGGAAGTGACATTGAATTGACATAAGGTCCAGAAAATGCTAATTCAAAAATCTAAATTGCCGTATCCGAGCATTTTTCAGACAATTGCCTTTATTTTATTGAATTTATTCGTTTCATTGTGAACTTACTATATAAATCTCCTACATAATAAAAGTAGGTACTGTAGATTTTTGAACAGGATTGAAGTTTAGGTTATAGTTTTTAATATCAATACGTGTGGGACTAACATGTTGGACCATACTATGGTCTTTGACATGAATAAAAGAATACTAATCCATAGTTGAATAACTTTCTTCAACACTGATTTAGCTAATTTATGTGGTTTAAGGGTTAAACTGGGGTATTTGTACTTCTGCTTGTGTGTTAGCTAACATTACCGTTACATCTTAAACCCAAGTGGGAATCAGTGCCGCCTTGTATTAGCAAGTAGAAGTTATTCGATTACAAACATTTTTTTCATAAAACCAATTTAATTTAAAAAAATGCTTTGCAGCATGCAATGTTACAATCTAAAATGGCCCAAAGGGCTGGTCTTATCAAATACTTTTGTAATTGCACCACCATTTTATTTAAATATATGATTCGATCTATATTTAGCTCTAGCCTAATGTCGTCGTTTCTTAACATATCTAAAAGTATGTATAATCTGAAAGAAGAAATGTAAGAACACAAAGAAAGCTGAAGTAATCATGTAAACAGAATGTCAAGAAACAGGATCCCGCAAGCTGGTATGAAATACAGACCAAAAGGACGAAGAGATGTTGGAAGGCCAAGAGAGCTGTGGCTGTCAGAACAGATTCTATAGCAATCCATGAAGGGAAGAAGAAGAAAACTCCATCCTCCATCTATCATTTACTTGATGCTTTATTTGTAGAGTCCGTTGCCCTTGGAGTAAACAGCACGGTAAAAGTGTACGTACGTACGTACGTATGTAGAATGATTCTTAAAGTTGTTACAAAGTTTTAAAAGTAGGTCTTACAGTACAAAATAAAAAAAAAGTTTCTGTTAACAACTATCGTAAACAGTTTCAAGATGCGTATCTACGAAAGAAAGGTATATTGCAATTATTACAAGAACAGTTCGAGGTGAAATTGTTTTAATTAGCTTTTTAACAGTGTCAAACGTCTATATGTCCATTTCCGAATAGTACTTTTAGTTGCCAGGTAAACAGATAAATATTGCTAAAATACCTTCCCCGTGCTACTATACACTGTGTCTATAAAGTAACCCCCCCCCCAACTAATTTTTGAACGACTTGATATTTTACCACAATATTTGGTGTGCTTTAATGGGAAATTAAATATTATTTTTTAGCCCATGATTAAATTTTCTATCGTTTAAAATGGCGGCTGGGCGCCATTTTGAATTTTTATTTTAAATAGAAAGGGGGGTCGAGTGACACCTCATTTGAAAGGTCTTTTAATTCTGCGTCTGATCCTAGAGTTTCAAAGAAAAATATTCAGCCAGCACAAAATTACAAATGTTTGAAGATAAAGAAGTCTATTTAAAAAAACTAAGAATTACAGCAAAAAGAAATTAACTTAAGTGTTCAAAATGTTCACCATTCACTTCTTGGCACATAAAAAGTCGGTTATGAAATTCCTGCCTTACATTTTCATAAGTTTCTGGAGTGATATTACTTTATAGACACAGTGTATACTATATTCACAGGAGCACTTCCCTTACATGTCATTTTCTCATCTATCAGCTGTGCCTGCTGAAAATTATTAACAGATTGCACAATAAACGTAAAGCAAAGAAATGTGATCTGCTTCGAAAATACTTAAAACTTTCGTAATAATTACTTTTTAAGCAGCTTGTAAACAAAATTTTTAGAAATATGCAGCATCAATTAGAAACCTTCAAAATATGCATTTATTGTATAGAAGAATTCCATTTGCATATTTAGATATGCAAATGAAGAATTATCCTAAGCCTGATCATAACAGTTTACTTTAACTTGAATAAAACAATATTAACCCATAGTTGATAGCAACTTTGCTAATTAAGTGTTTTTAGTAGTTAACGTGGGATATTTCGACAGTAAGCTGTGTGTTATCTAAAGTTTCCGTTGCACCTTGTGTGTATTCGTAAATCAACGGTACCTTCTATGTAAGAGTAGAAGCTATTCGTTAAGCAAAACCTTTTTTCTCCGTTTATGAAATAAATTGTTTGGCAGCTCACAAAACCTTTTGTGTTTAATGATTTTTCCGTTGGATAATTTTTTTGACAGTAATAAATATCTTTCAGTTTAAGGATCAAATATTTTGATTTGCGATTCGGTAATAATGTAAGATACATTTTTCGTGGAATAAATAATAATTTTTGCTTGCTGAAATATCCTAAAATTCGCTTAATGGACAGTCATCAAATTTATCAATTAATTTCCAAAGTACTGTCATGAACATTAATAACCTAAACGTTCTAAACCAGAATTTTTTTAACAAAATTATAGAAGTACACAAAAATCTCAAATTGGTTACACCCAATTTATTCAAAATTGGACCTTAATGGTCTAAAACACAAATTTCAGCAATACTAAAACACGTGCTTTCACGTGAAGCAGCTAGAACAGACTAAATTTCCCAAATTCGTACAAATCCCACTATAAAATTAAAAATGCACCAATCCGGGAAAAGAAAACAATCGCTAACATCTACAGCTGACCTATAACTTTACAAAATTGTTAATAACAAATTCAATACATAAAATTTTCACAAACGAAGTTCATAACTATAATCTTAACAAAACTCCGAAACTTTTAATACCAATTAATCCACGGTTTGAAACAAAAAATGTACATGTGGTAAAATTATACATTTTATACAAATTTCAACTATAGAGTTACAAAATTATTAAAAACAGAATACTACATCATTAACAAAATAACACAAACATAAATACACCCTCTACATCTGCCAATAACAATATCAATAAGCGAAAATCAAAAATAACCTCAAAATTTAATATTTCCATCTAACCTTTCTAATTTCTAAATAAACAGTATAATTCAATCAAACAAAAGTGCTTCAGCTTTCCTTTATATAACATACAAATTAATTATAATAATAATACCATAGGGAAACATAAATTAAACTTGTAACACACATATTTACGACAGGTAAATACAAAAATAATAACAATTTTACATTCCAGGGCTCCTAAACTGCCCAGGACAACCCAAAACATCGTCTACTCCGCACATAGACGTCTCAATACCATTCCCTGAGGAATATCCACCCACAACTTCACTTCGAAACCAAATAAGGCACAACGTAGCACTTTCCGAAGCTTGTACACTACCTTTTACTCTAATCCGGTATACTTTTATCATTTTTAATCATTATAACTTTTCAAATAACATTCTTTACATAATAATCAGGCTAATTAAGTTCAATTTCAGGGATAATTTGGAATTCTACCTCCAAAATAGTATAATTTTACATATAAGTTAATCATTATGAAGCAAAAAATCACATCATATAAGTGTTACGAAGTATAATTAACATAATATAATCACAGTAGAGTATAATTGCATAAATTTA
>JABXWE010025854.1:0-18914 GCA_014611495.1 Limonius californicus
TTCGGTAGTCATGTTTCCTTTTTTTGTCGATACAAAAATTGATAAAATATTTCGAGTTCTGGATCTGGGAAATGTTCTGAAAATAATATAGAAAAGTAACATCTGAGTAACAAGCGTATCGAAAAGGCGGATCTGTGGAAACTAACTAGATAGAAAAACGCCCACCAACACATTTTGCACGATTATTTGATGAAATAGTGTAGGGGTCTATAGTGTATAGTACTTCCAAGGTACTTACCGTAGTCTGACAAAAATGACGAAAATGTACAAACAACTATTTGCTAACAGCAGTAATCGATTGCAGCCCAACGTACTTACGACAAGAGTTCATACAACTATACAAGGAAATTTCGGATATACCGCACGTTTATGACGTAAATGTTTGGATTTGCAATGTTTACTGTATTGTATTTCCCGCTTAGTGCGATCGGCCATCTCGGAAACAACCTCCAAAATTCTAATTACCTTCGAGAACATTTTACTTGAAAACATTTCGTAGAGATTAAAAATTTTCTTCGGTTGTGACTAAAAGTATTATCAATGCATTTTAGCTAATCCTTAAATTTATGACATTTTTATGAAATTGGAAGTAGTGACATGGTTTTTAGAATCAAATTTTAGTACTGACGAAATATTTAGATTAGTTCAAGATTTAAATCATAAAAATAACTCTAGCGTTTATGAAAAGATGACAGTGAAAACGTTATCTGCGTTATCAGTAGAAATTTCTCCTTTAATGTAAACCACTTTACGTTAAAATATTACTAAACTTGTGCAAACTGTTAGATACAGTTTTCGTATGCTATTTATTTGATTTGTTTCAGTTGGGTAGTAGATTTAATGTGATTTAAAACTACTATTAAACAATACGTTTTGCTACAGAGAGATATCAAAATAAAATGTAAACAAATAAGATGATGGTCGCTACAACTCTATAGCAGCAAAGATCACCGTAACAAGTAAACATTAACAATCCGGTTAACTTTCTGTTATTATAATTGAAAAAATCAGTCTCATTACTTAATTTACACACCTGGTATAAAACAAATTTTGTAACTTCGATATTCGCTATAAATAGATTTATATTATATCTATGAGAGAATGTGGTTCCGATGTGCTTAATTATATACAGGAGTCGACACTGTCGTGCTTGTCTGTGTCTGGTAATACCGCTGTTTGTTAGGCGGTGGTGCCGTTGTTGCCGATTGATCAGTAGATTATAATAATACAACTTATTTTTGTATTCAAAAAAGATTATGCAATCGCAATGGGAGTTTTTCGATAGACGATTATTTCAAGTTCGTTTTCAGTTGCTTTTGTTGATCCATCAAAACTCGACGTTGTATTTACAACTGCTTTAGAATTATTCTGTTACTATTACTGTGAAGTAAACATCTGCAAATATAATGATTCAAATGACATCAAATTAATTATTCGTTATTCAGGGGAGGTAAGTGTTCAATATGCATTTTCAAACTTGATAGGATAGGAACTTCTTTTAATCTTGTGTAGTTAGATTTAATATAGTTATTCTCTCTGCAGTTCTTTGGCTATCGCGAGAGCATGATGACCTTCTCTCCTATATCGTGTGTAAAGTAATATACCGGGTGTCAATTTGATAATGTACAATGTGTGTTATATCTCTGGAATTAAAATAGGCATTGAACTTTTATAGACAACGTTTCTACAACGTGGAGGGGGAAGCATGACGACCCCTTAGGCACCCTTCCTCATTCAACCCTTTTGGTTCTAGCTACCGCAACATAATAAATTTAAATGGTAACATCCACCGTGTGACACCTCATTGTAAAGCTCTTATAAAATGCTATTCAATAGTAGCAATAGTATATTATTATACGAGTTTCATAACGGGCTTATTGTAGCACGTGTGGGTTTGGGGCACGACGAGCGTAGCGAGGAGTGCTCCAATGGAACAAGAGCTACAATGCCCGTTATGAAACGAGTATAATATACTATTTTATCTACTTTGAGATACTTGTTATGTAGAAATTCAAAATTTCTGGTAGAGTTTGTGGTTATGTATATTCGGCATCTGACATTTGTCGTTTTATGACCAAAGTGAAAGCAAATGTCACCAATCTTAAAAACCAAGAAGTTACCAAAAACAGTTTAATAATAGAGGATTTTATTACCAAAAACTGTTTAATAATAGCCTCCATTATTAAACTGTTTTCGGTATCATAATGGACCTATTATTAAATCAAAGTAGATAAACATTTTTTTTCAACTCGTTTCAGCAAATTAAATGGCCCCCAGGATATTCAGATGTTTGCCCCATTAGACTGTTTCTATGTGGTCTCTTAAAATCTGTTGTCTACAAAGCTCAACTGCACAACTGCGATAAGGAATAGTTTAGGAGTTCCAAGCTATTAAGCAAATCTTCCAAAATTTTCAGAGAGAATTTGAGAATACATTTTACCATTGTCTAGAGAATAATGGAAATTATTTCGAACTTTTAAACTAATATTTTGAAAACTTAACTTACGGTAATTGGTTCAGAAGCTTTTGAGATTTTTTTTAATTGTTCCAAACGAATTAGATGAATACAAGTTTGCAACTGTTGAAGAGTATTTGTAAGAGCTTTTCAATTGGGTATTACAAAGTGAATGTTACCATTTGAATTTTTTTTGTAGGGATACCTAGAGCTATGGGGAAAGTTACCTTATGGGTCACGATGAATCTCCTCCATGTTGTAGAAACGGTTTCTAGAAATTTTCAATACTTCTTTTACTTTCAGAGATATAACAAATTGTACGTTTTAAATTAACACCTTGTACATGAATATAGAGTATCTATTAATTAGCGGGGGATCCGATCCGCGGAAAGTATTTCGCACTTTTTTTCCAGAGATAGTGTTCTTGACAAATGTATCTATCTCGTCGGTTTGCTATCTTTCAAGAGATGTCGATTGTGCAAAAATCAGATTTTCTTGAATTTATGAACAAACCCAGGCCCCCCAACTTACTAATTGCTGAGTTATGGACTCTAACTACTGGAGATTATAAAATGAAAAGTTATTGCAGGTAGAGTCCTTTAAATGAACCGTAACAGAACTAAATGAAAAGCAGCTTTAAATGCAAAGTTCATTTTGCTGAAGATGTTACCACAGTATTTTAGCTTAAATAAGTTATACAAGTATCATACTTCATAAGAAGTTTCAATCTTTTAGATAAAAGTAAGCGTAAAACTATATAAAATCGAAAACTAAGTCTGACGTGTCAATTCTAATGAAATGATAAGGAGATATCACACATCTCTTATTTCGATACAATCTACTGTGAGGCACGAATTTCAGTAATATAGTAAATTTGAATTTGATTTGTTTTGCTTAAGCTTAAATCTGAAGAACGTTGGATTTATGTAACTCGGAACGATATTTTCTATTCTTGGGCGTACTTGAAAACGCAATAAATATTCATTGGTATTACAAAGTGAATGAATTCATAATAAAAAGTGATTGTATTTTCCAGGACTGAAATTCAAAAGAAATATCTACACTTAGACAAATAAAATTGAAGGTGGATATTTTAAGAGGCGGGAAAATTTCAATTCCTCCGTTTTCTCATTTTCTATTTCATCTTATCTAAAACACGCCTGGGACGCATCACAGTGTGCCTTCTTCCATTGTGTATATTAAAAAATAAACAGTCAAGATTAAAGAGACGAATATAATTTGGTTAGATTAAAAATATAGGCTAAAAATAAACGTTAGATGTAACGCCGAGTGAGCGATGAAATTTTTATGCACTCCTGCACTAATAATTTCTCGACCGAAAGGGAGCCAGAATTTCTCCGTAATTTTCTCC
This sequence comes from Limonius californicus, assembly GCA_014611495.1. Lineage (NCBI taxonomy): Eukaryota > Metazoa > Arthropoda > Insecta > Coleoptera > Elateridae > Limonius > Limonius californicus. Next base: position 3,828 of record JABXWE010025854.1, read on the forward strand.
TGTAAAACTTTTATTTCGCCACCAACTTCTCGCTATTGGCACTCAGAAATTGCGTTAAATGAGCGTGCGTCCCATCGAGCAACCTATTTTATAAACCCGAATACACGGGTAATAGCAAAATTAACATAAATTAAAATACGTAATTCAGGTACTTCCCCTGTTAATGTACTCCACTTGGAGGAAAATTGAGTTTCCTTAGAATTTTACACAAGTGGAAAAGCCATTACTTTTCTATTAACGGAATAATATACATATTTAGTTTTGCATTCGGGTACGATATTTGAATTTTTCCACACATAAATTACATTTATTATAATTTTGGAGATTAAAAGGAACATGTTTGCAGCGTACGGTAATTTACTTAATTTCTCTGAAATTGAAACCATGAAAAGTTTACGAAGAGGCGGTCTTACTGTTGTCTAATTGCTCCAACCAGGTAATTAGGCAGCACAAAGTATATTTAAAATTTATTCCATGACTTTCTGAAACTAAGAAAATACGAGCAGCGGCAACCGGTGTAACTTGAGTGTATTTCCGACTTAAAAGCTTAAAACTTTAATCTGTGTTTCAAACACTGACTGGTTTGTGGTTCTTCCAACAAAGTTTAGTTTTAAATCTTCCATGTTTTGTTTAGCACTGCCAGCTACGACTAAAATAATTTTCTATAAATTATAGTTTCAGTGCTTTTGAATAAAGTAACACTTAAGCAATTCAGTATTTTTCAGCTTGAAAGTACATCAAACAAAATACTATATGAAACAAGATTTAACGCCAAAAACTGTGAGAGATGCATTTAAAAGCTGGCATTTTGAAAATGAGTGGGTTTGTAACAAAGGTTAGTGTGTTGAAATATAACGCTAAAGTATTTGGGTTCAATCATGGAGCAAGGAACAACTGGTTTTCACGTGAGTGTTATTTTAGATTAAAGAACAACAGCTTTCTCTTTGGTTCTGATTCTATGTTAATGTACAACATCTCTTTAGCTGCTAGGTTGAATCCTAGATCAAGGAGTAACAGATTTATAGCTGAGTTTAATCTTAGATTAAGACACAACGAATTTTATTTGAATTTACTCTTAAAAGAAGGAACAACAGATTTTTTAGCTAAGTTTAATCCTAAACGAACGAATGTGTGAGTTCTAGATCAAGGAGCACCAGATGTTTATTTGGATTTAATCCTAGATCAAACAAACAAGATGTTTTTACTTGAGTTTAATCTCAGTTCAAGATACAACCGAATTTTAGCAGGGCTTTATCGCGGATTAAAGAAAAACGCATTTTTTTCCTGGATTTACCCTTAGATTAAGAAATAACTTATTTTTAGCTTGGTAGAATTATAAATTAGAGAACCACGAGTCGTTATGTGGGTTCATTCCTAGATTAGGAAACATGTTTTTCGTTGGGTTCAATACTAGATCAAGAAACAACTGATTTATAGGTGCGTTTAATCGTAGATCAATACAATATATTTTATCTGGATTTACCTTGAGGAGAAGGCAGCTTCTTAGCTGGGTATAACTCTAAATAAAACAATAAGCTGTTTTTAGCTGGGTTAAATCCTAGATCAAGAAGCAGCAGATTTATTTGGATTTCATCACAGATTAAACAAATACGTTATTTTTATTTGAGATTATTGTTTATGTGCTCAATGCTATATTAAGAAATAACGCATTTTAGTTAGGTTCAATCCTAGACCAACGAACAACAGATTTCTAACTGGGTTTAATCGTAGACCAAAACACAATATATTTTATCTGAATTTACTATATCTACAAGAAACCGCAGCTTTTTAGATGGGTTTAGTCCTAAATGAAGGAACAACGTATTTATTTTCACTTTAATCCCAAAGGAACAAGATAAATTTACTTGAGTTTAGATTCAGTTCAAGGAATAGTGATTTTTAGCTGGGTTTATTCCTAGCCCATAGAACTCTTATTTTTTCTGGATTTAACCCTAGATCAACTAAAAACGTCTTTTTAGCAGGGTAAATTAGGGGACAACAGATTTTTATATGGGTTCAATTCTATATTAAAAAATTAGGTTCAATCGTAGATCAATGAACAACACATTTCTAACTGGGTTTAATTGTAGATCAAGACACAATATACGTTATCTGAATTTATTCTAACTACAAGAAACAGCTTCTTAGATGGGTTTAGTCCTAAATGAAGGAACAATGTGTTTTTTACTTTAATCCCAAAGAAACAAGATAATTTTACTTGAGTGCAGATTCAGTTCAGGAATAATTGATTTTTATCACATAGCCCATAGAAAAACTATTTTTTCTGGATTTAACTCTAGATCAAATAAAAACGCATTCTTAACTGGGTAAATGAGGGGACAACAGATTTTTATATGGGTTTAATGCTATATTAACCCTTAAACGCATACAGGGGTAATTTGTTACCCCACGAAAAGTTGAACACCGTATTAATTTTAGTTATCAAAGGTTGGTAGCGTTGTTGCTCCCAGTATACTCATTTGAGGTTATGTACTTATACGTACTAAAAGTGATTTTTATATTTGTTTATTGATTCGTGTGTTACAGGTATGTTGGGGTAACTAGTTACCCCTGTATGTGTAAATGTTGTATAAAATTATGATGCTTAATAAAATTTAATTTAGATAATGTCCGGAAACAGAACGGTAAAACCGACAGATGCTAACTTTGAGAGCACTGTACTAGAATGGTTCGACGAAATCGAATCAGAAGAGGAAAATATTAGTGAAACTGAAGATAATGTTGAAGTTATTTCAGAGTATGGTAGCGAAATATCGGAGGATGAGATTTCGGACGTGGATGACACAGATGATCAACGACCAAATAATATTGTTTTAGGAAAAAATGGATTTAAATGGTGCCAAAGAGAACCTCCTAAAACAAAAACAGCAAGTAGGAATATTGTTTTGAAATTGCCTGGTTTACGTGGTCAAGCTAAGAGTGTGGCAAATGAACTGGAAGCTTGGAAAGTTTTGTTTGGTGACAGTATAATAGACAATATTGTAAAGTATACAAATCAAGAAATTGAGAGGCAGAAAATAAATTATCGTGAAGACACCAGATACATACAAAGCACCGACACCAATGAGATTTTGGCTCTTATAGGGCTGCTTTATATATCGGGTGCTCGAAAAGATGCCCACTTTTCTGTAAGAGATATGTTTTCAAAGCAGGGTCCAAAAATTTATGTATCGATTATGAGTGAGACACGATTTAACTTTCTGCTCTCGTGTTTACGATTTGATGAGAAAACAATTAGAAATCGCGAAGATAAATTTGCTCCAATACGCGAGATATGGGAAATATTTATCAGTAACTGTAGTAAAAGCTATGTACCTCACGAATACTGTACAATCGACGAACAGTTACTTGGATTTAGGGGACACTGTCCTTTTCGTGTATACATTCGATCAAAGCCAGATAAATATGGCATAAAAGTATACAGCATGTGCGATAGTAGAACATTTTATATGGTGAATGCATCGCCATATATTGGGAAAGAAGACAGAATTAATCAAGGGCCATTAGCAACCGAAATAGTAAAAAAATTGTCATCTCCTATTCATAGTACGAATAGGAATTTGACTATGGATAATTATTTTACATCAATTCCACTAGCCGACGATATGCTAAAAAATTACGGTCTTACAATTGTGGGTACATTACGTCACAATAAGAGAGAAATTCCACCTTCTTTTCTACCACATAAGAAAAAAGAAATTTTACTTTCACAATTTGCCTTCAGCGAAAAACAAACTATAGTGTCATTCACACCTAAAAAGTCCAAATCTGTTATTTTATTATCAACCATGCATTCAACAAAAGCTGTAAATGAGGAAACCAAAAAGCCTGAAATAATAGAATTTTACAATTCCACAAAGGGAGGGGTTGATACATTTGATCAACTAGCCCACAATTATACCGTTGCACGTAGAACACGTAGATGGCCGTTGCGATATTTTTACGGTATGTTAGACCAAGCAGGAATTAATTCCCTTGTTATTCTCAATCTAGCAAAGACACAACAAAAAATTGTAAGGAAAACGTTTTTGAATGAACTTGGTCTTCAGTTAGCTAGACCATATATGCAAGAACGATTAAACAAGACATTACCAGAAAACTTACGTAAATCCATACAAGAAATTTTGAATAACAAAATCGTGTCTGAACCACCAGAAGTTCCACAAAAAATATCCAAAAAATCTGGAAGATGCCACTTGTGTCCAAGAAGCAAGGACCGCAAGTCAAAAATTAGTTGTGTGAAATGTAACAGACCTGTATGCAATGATCATAGGGTTGATGTTTGTAATTCTTGTAGTTTGTAATAAAACATGTTCATTAATGTTATAAACTAGTTTTCGTTAGAAATATTAATAAAAGACTCTTCTTTACCGTGTTGTTTTTGATGGGGTAACTATTTACCCCATGTATGTATGCTCGTATGTAAAACAGATGTATGTGTTTAAGCGTTAAGAAACCACGTGTTTTAGTTAGGTTCAATCTTAGATCAATGAACAACAGGTTTCTAACTGGGTTTAATCGTAGATCAAGACACAATATGTTTTATCTGAATTTAATCTAACTCCAAGAAATAGCAGCTTTTTAGTTGGGTTTAGCCCTAAATGAAGGAACAACGTATTTATTTTCACTTTAATCCCAAAGGAACAAGATAATTTTACTTGAGTTTAGATTCAGTTTAAGGATTTTTATCTGGGTTTATTCCTAGCCCATAGAAAAACTAGTTTTTCTGGATTTAACACTAGATCAAATAAAAACGCATTTATTAGCTGGGTAAATTAGAGGACGACAGATTTTTATATGGGTTGAATGCTATATTAAGGAACAACGTGTTTTAGTTAGGTTCAATCCTAGATCAATGAACAACAGATTTCTAACTGGGTTTAATTGTAGATCAAGACACTATATATTTTATCTGAATTTACTCTAACTACAAGAAACAGCAGCTTTTTAGTTGGGTTTAGTCCTAAATGAAGGAACAACGTATTTATTTTCACTTTAATCCCAAAGGAACAAGATAATTTTGCTTGAGCTTAGATTCAGTTCAAGGAATAACTGATTTTTATCTGGGTTTATTCCTACCTCATAGAAAAACTAATTTTTCTGTATTTAACTCTAGATCAAATAAATCGCATTTTAGCTGGGTAATTTAGGGGACAACAGATTTGTATAAGGGTTCAATGCTGTATTAAGAAACAACGTGTTTTAGTTAGGTTCAATCCTAGATCAATGAACGACAGATTTCTAGCTGGGTTTAATCGTAGATCAAGACACAATATATTTTATCTGAATTTATTCTAACTATAAGAACCAGCAGTTTTTTAGATGGGTTTAGTCCTAAATGAAGGAACAACGTATTTATTTTCACTTTAATCCCAAAGGAACAAGATAATTTTACTTGAGTTTAGATTCAGTTCAAGGACTTTTATCTGGGTTTATTCCTAGCCCATAGAGAAACTGATTTTTCTGGATTTAACACTAGATCAAACAAAACGCATATTTTAGCTGGGTAAATTAGAGGACCACAGATTTTTACATGGGTTTAAAGCTATATTAAGAAACAACGTGTTTTAGTTAGGTTCAATTCTAGATCAATGAACAACAGGTTTCTAACTGGGTTTAATCGTAGATCAAGACACAATATGTTTTATCTGAATTTAATCTAACTACAAGAAACAGCAGCTTTTCAGATGGATTTAGTCCTAAATGAAGGAACAACATATTTATTTTCACTTTAATCCCAAAGGAACAACATAATTTTACTTGAGTTTAGAATCAGTTCAAGGATTTTTATCTGGGTTTATTCCTAGCCCATAGAAAAACTAATTTTTCTCGATTTAACACTAGATCAAATAAAAACGCATTTTTTAGCTGGGTAAATTAGAGGACGACAGATTTTTATATGGGTTGAATGCCATATTAAGAAACAACGTGTTTTAGTTAGGTTCAATCCTAGATCAATGAACAACAGATTTCTAACTGGGTTTAATTGTAGATCAAGACACTATATATTTTATCTGAATTTACTCTAACTACAAGAAATAGCAGCTTTTTAGTTGGGTTTAGTCCTAAATGAAGGAACAACGTATTTATTTTCACTTTAATCCCAAAGGAACAAGATAATTTTGCTTGAGCTTAGATTCAGTTCAAGGAATAACTGATTTTTATCTGGGTTTATTCCTACCTCATAGAAAAACTAATTTTTCTGTATTCAACTCTAGATCAAATAAATCGCATTTTTAGCTGGGTAATCTAGGGGACAACAGATTTTTAAAAGGGTTCAATGCTGTATTAAGAAACAACGTGTTTTAGTTAGGTTCAATCCTAGATCAATGAACGACAGATTTCTAGCTGGGTTTAATCGTAGATCAAGACACAATATATGTTATCTGAATTTATTATAACTATAAGAAGCAGCAGTTTTTTAGATGGGTTTAGTCCTAAATGAAGGAGCAACGTATTTATTTCACTTTAATCCCAAAGGAACAGGATAACTTTGGTTGAGCTTAGACTCAGATCAAGGAATAACTTATTTTTAGCTGGGTTTATTCCTAAATGAAAATAAAACATCTATTGTTTTTTTTTATTTAACCCTAGATAAAGGAAGAACGTATTTTTAGCTAAGCGTAATTTAAAATTAAGGGAACGAAACAACGCGTGTTCTGCTCAAGGAACAACCTATTTTTTCTGAGTTAAATCCTTAATTAAGAAACAACGTGTTTGAAGCTGAGTTTCTTCTGAGATTAAGGAGCAATAGACTTTTACCTGGGTTTTATTCTAGATTACGGATCAACATAATTTTTGCTGGGTACAATCGCAGAAAAAAGAACAATTTATTTTTACTTAGGTTCAATCCTTCATCAAACAAGTAAGTTTTTAGGTTCCTATCAATCCTGGATCAAGAGACAACAATTTTAAACATTCTTTCCCTGCAATGGCAACCCTTCAAAAGTATTTTTGCCAAGAGCACATTATCGGTAAAATCGGAACTAGTCTTGATTTTGGTTTGGTTTATTGTAAAAACAAAAACATATTTTACTGTATGGTATAGAGTTTCACCAAGTATCTTGACCATTTCCTATATTTGATATGTAAATGGTTTCATGAGTGGAACAGTTGTAGATAGGTGCCATACTGAGTGGCAATGCAGGCCTGACCAAATCTATGTATGAAGTTTTTGTAAGGCATGAAATTATTTTATTTAATCATATTCATATTTATATCCAATGTTTATTTACATTTTGTATGTTTCTAACTTTTTAAATAATTGATATGTAGGGGACCCCGATGGGGCAGTGCGAATACGCGCGGCAGTCGAGGTCACAGTAAAATGTGGTTCAATCGGCCGCGTGTTCAAACCCCGGCTGACTCGACGACCGTATTTCACTTAGTTAAGTTTGGGGTGCATGTTGCATGAATGGTTAGTATGTGAGGGATGCCTGCACCCCCTAAAGTAATGCGAAAGCGGTTCCAAGGGGAATGGTCGTGTGAATGTCAAAAACAATTGATATGTAAAAAAGTCATAGACCTGTGCGAAGCGTAGTTTTAGTTGAATGTAATAAAGCGTACTAACTTTAAACATATTAGATTTGAGTAAAAATGTTGTGCCATAATAACAGATATGGAAAAAATTCGATATTTAGAAGTGTAAGAACGTTTGTTATAACAGATGTAAATGTTCTGTACTTGCGCTTCAGCTTTCTGATTATGAAAGAATATTTTGACAAGAAAAGAAATTGTTTATAAAGCAGTAATATAATCTAGAATATATTTTTTGTTCATAGGAAGTCTTTAATATTGTTAAAAATGTTTTTTTTGTGGGCATTTTGGGATGTTACTTTTTAGAAAATTTAAATAATGCCAATAATGTAGAAGATATTTCATAATCCGTTACACAAAAATAGATTTATTTACTTTTTTTCTATTACAATCTGAAGTGAAAATGTAAAAGTGATTGTATATGGATGGAATTTAATTTTTCTTTTTTCAACTATTGTTGGTTCCAAAATTTTTACTTGACTTGCCAGTTCACGATCAAGACAAGCTCAATAGTGGGCTTTGTCGCGACTAAACAATTAATTCATTATTTCAAAGGCAAGAGGGTGTCACCTCCATCTTGATTTTTTTCGAAAATACAGCGATTCTTCGCTATTTAAGGATTTTTGGGTCGAGAGAGGTACGAGCTGGTAGCTTCCGAGAAAGAAAGTGCATTTTTAAATATAATGTTAATAGAAAAACATGTATTTTTTAATGTAAGCAGCCATCCCTCCTAATGTTATTACCTGAAAACATTAATCAATGAAATTTTTAATATAGTGTTATGTAGAAGAATAAGTTGATATACTAAGATGCAACAATGACAGTGCAACTAGACGAAGAACTCAAAACGGCACACATACCAATCAGAAGGGGAGTAAGGCAGGGGTGATACCATTTCCCCAAATTATTTACCTTAGCAATGGAGAACATATTTAAAACTTTGAATTGGGAAGGAAAAGGAATCTGAATTAACGGAAAATACCTAAATAATGTTAGATACGCCGATGATGTGATTTTGTTTGCTATCAAAAAGGAAGATTCACATGAAATGATCAAAGATCGAAGATCCTTAGAAGGAGGCCTTAAAATGAATTTCGATGAAACTAAGATAATGTCAAACAGCGCCGAACAACATAAAATAACAGTAAATGATATCGAAATAGAACAAGTGACCGTAAGGTAAACAAGGAAAAACAAATCGCCGAAATGGCTAGAAGAGTACAATGGGATGGACGGCTTTTGGAAAACCGTCTTACATACTAAAAAATCAAAAGATTCCTTAGCACTTAAGAATCAGAGTATTTAACTCATGCATCCTGTCAAACATCACATATGGAGCTCAAGCATGGACGTTCACAACATCAAACCTGGATAAAATAAGAAAGACGCAGAGAGCCATGGAAAGACAAATATTAGGGATCTCGCATAGAGATAGAAAAAGAAATGACTGGATAAGAAGGAAAACGAAAGCCATAAATGTCATTGAACAAGCAAGTAAACTAAAATGAAATTGGGCTGGACATAATGAACGTCTCCAGGACCAACGGTGGAACCACCAAATAGGAAAATGGTGACCATATACAGGAAAAAGATCGAGAGGGAGGCCATAGATGAGATGAAAAGATGACATAGCAAAACACGTAGGCTTAATGTGCCAAAGAATGGCCCAGAATAGAGAGAATCGGAAATATATAGGGGAGGCCTACATCCAAAAAAGGAAAGGATAGAAAATAGGTTAAAAGAAAGAATAATAAGTGATTATGATTTTTTGTTGCCTAAAAACGGTAGAAAAGGTCAATAATATTGTAGGATTAGTCCTATGGTATTTTACAAATTGTTTGGTAAGCAGGAGATATTTCAAAATGGATATGACACTTGATAGTTACCAAATAATTTACTGAGAGTCTTCATTAGTATATGTGCGTAAGATTCTTTAAACCTCTAAATTGCTTATGTTTGGTTGCTATTAGTGTAAAAGACCAGCACATTCAAAATTAAGTTGTTATATTGGGAAACAGTTTCAATTTAGATTTAAATATATTTTATTTCATGGATATTTGACACTACGTTACGCTGCATTGTGATATCACATTAGCTTCATGTTTTTACTCTTATTCTACATGTACCATACCAAAAAATGCAAAAATAGATAATTATGTGTAAGTAACAAAACAGTAATCGTTTCAGTTTGAACCAACTGCATTGATTAATGTAACAATTATTTTGAATTATTTTGGACATTGAGTTTTAAGGTTAGGACCATTTTGGTTACTTTCGACGGCAGACACTGTATCCAAAGATTTGCACAAAGATTGTGTTAAATGCAAATTTCAGTATCATAGTAAAAATTAATTATACTGCAGGAAATTTGTTTTGTGACGTTGTTTGAAAGATCCAAGAACCACATTATATAGTTAAGTTGCGGGCAAACAAGATGCACTTTTTTGTATGGGTTCAGTACGGTAAAAGGAAAATTAATCAGGAGGGATGTTGGAAAATTTAGTCTATTTTTGAAAAAGTATGGGTCTGAAATATATATGCAGACAACGCAAGCAGTGCCGTTAATGGTAATATATAGTCATTTTGAAGTAACATGAGGTTGCAACCAATATTACAAGACAGCCGTTTTCAATAGTACACTATATTACATTCAATTAATAAATAGTTTACAGACATTACAGAAATAAGTGCCATAAACTTTGTCCATTGAGTTTTGAGTATGGTCAACAAGCCCTACAATGTGGGAAACTTTTAATTCATCCACATATAATAATCTTCTGCTCATGGCAAAAGTTCGAATTTGTAATTGGCATTCAAAAGTTTTTATCCAGTTGTATTATTTGAATAATTTATTTGTTCGAACACACATATTTTACTACAAATTAGTTGCTATGTAATATTGTTTGCTTATGTAAGAGAGGGAATCTTATTTCAAAAATACTATATTAATAATCTATACTCGGTGTTTATAATATGCGACGAACAACAGGAATCCTAGGCTGAAAAAAAGACCTGGCTCATGTCGTATACAGTCGAGACTTCATTTTGACCTTATATATTATACAATTGCTGGTGCTTTTCCAAAAAAATGCTAGAAAAATACAAATTTCTACATCTACGCTACTTGTAACAAAATTCCAATTTTTACAATACTTTTTCTGTAGATTTATTTTTCTGGACAAGAACAAATTAAGGATGAGTCCAATTTCGTTGAAAAATCAGAAGAAATCTTCGCAATAGTTCTTGGTCCAGCATAAATTCCTCAGATCCAATCTGTAACCCAGAAAAGGTCACGGTTAGAAAGCTTTTCGACTAATTTCGCTATTATTCTACGCCACTATGAGAACGATAAACTTAATTTTTCTCCATTTACACCAGGTGCAATAAAACTAGAGTTGTATATTTTCCTGCTATTAATCGTCGTTAGACTACTTTCCAGGTGCTTATTCTATTAACTTAGAGATATTTTTAATTTAATGGAAACGGGCTGTGGTTTAAGGGCTATTTTTGTGTTATATTCGTAGAGTTAATGGTGAAAATACTTCATTTACATACGATTTAAGGATTAGTTTGTTTGAAATCGCTTTTCCGTTTCTGCTGTCTTCTGGTAGAATAATAAATCTGTTTCATTTGTTCCGTAAGTACTGGAAATTGTCAGCTAAGAAATGAGATTAATGACAAGGAGTGTTTATTTTGTGAATGCGAATAGTGGTCCAAGAACTAAGAGAATTAATATTATTAATATTTATTGTTTAGTTTAGAAATTTAACATTTTCACATTGGAAGTATTCTGGTTGTTACGGAGTAGATTTTTAAATTTTGCTTTTTTTTAATAATATATGTTTAAAAGGTATGCATTTGTGAACGCATTCTTAAAATTAAAAAAGAGTTATTGAAATTTATTTTGTTCTAAGCGGTAGATGGCAGTGAAGATATGCATAGGAAAATCGTGTTTACCTACCAATATTTTCAAAGTTTTCTCGAATATTACACCACCTACTTTCCTCTTTACTTAATTTTCTTCTACTCCCCTGTTTTTACAAAAAAATGCTTAGTTAACGATATGTTAATATAGTAGTTATTTTGTTTCTTAATCTTAAAATCAAACATTTGAATTTTAAATTAAAAAATAGTATGAAAACAATATTTCCAGTTTTAAGTTAAATGGAGGTTACGAGAAAATTCAACGAAGAAGTAAGAATCCCCAAAACAACAGACTGGTGCCTCTATGAGAGGCATATCAGAGCTGAAGTGGATGATCTTAACACCGAGGTGGATCTTGAAACAGCCCCAACAAATCTACACAATCTTATACACAAAGCTTATGAAACAAGCTGCCCCCTACGGGTCACACGTAAGGTGGAACAGGGAGCTCGAAACTTTTCGCTCTGAAACATGTAGGTTATTTAATAAAGTCTAGAAACAGAAACGTCAAGAGTTATGGGACCAATACAGCGAGGCCCTCACAAAATATAACCTGGAAATCAGGAGGTCGAAAAGGAGGACATGGCGTAGTTTCTGCGAGGGGATAAATGATACCCCAACAGCGGCACACCTACAAAAAGTCGCTGCAAAAGACCACACAAATGAGATTGGCCATCTGCAGAAGGCGGATGGGCTCTTTACTGAGAGCACTAGGGACACGCTGGAGCTATTACTAAGCACCCACTTCCTAGGCTCTCATACTCATAGCTCGGATGAATCTGCCGAGGAAGTAAATATAATACGTCCACACTCAAGAGTCAATAGTCTGGCTAAAAAATCGTAACGACAAATAGGGTTAAATGGGCAATCTTTGTTTTTAAACCCTATAAATTACCTGACGGGGACGGCATCTTTCCGGCCTTACTACAGAGGACTTGCTGCCCAACATCTGCAAGCTATATAAGGCTAGCTTCTGCTTTGATTATATACCTAAAAGTGGAGAGAGGTTAATGTAGTGTTTTTACCCAAAGGAGGTGGTCCCAATCCAATGCGTATAGACCTATAAGCCTCACCTCTTTCTTTCTGAAAGGAATGGAGAAGTACTTAAGAAGTGAGGTACTTCCAAACCGACCACTTCACTCCAGCCAACATGCCTACCAAAAGGCAAAATCGACTGCAACGGCTCTCCATAGTCTAGTAAATGGGCTGGCGAAGACGTACGTGGCAAAAGAAACAGCTCTCTGTGCTTTCGCAGATATAAAGAGTGCTTTTGACAACACCTCTTTCGAATCTATAGAAACAGCTTCCACGGAGAAGGGCTTCGGTCCTTCTACTATCAAATAGATTAAAGCCATGCTTGAAAGTAGAAAAATTACAGCAAAGCTGGGAGGAAAAGTAGTTATAGTCCACATCACCAGAATACCCAAAAAGCTTAACGGGCAAATTTATGTTAGTTTATGGTATTACAAGTTGTAAACAGCGGCTTAACTGGCAACAAGCAATACTAGTCTTTGGACGTATTCAAATATTTTATGTATCGTGTAAAACGTTTTTATTATTCATGTACCTAGAAATACCGATTTGTAAGTCCGTGCCTGGATTTCTAAAGGAATGCAAAGTACCAACAGGGCTTAACGATTACAACGATTACCTTTTGTTAAGTATTGACATCCGTAAGTAGCTTAAATAAAGGTCGATAATCTTTTTGGGAATTCTCTTGACGTATACTATACCATTACAGCTGCCAGAGGTTGTCCCCAAAGTGGGGTTCTGTCGCCTCTCCTGTGGTCTGTGGTAGTCGACGACCTCCTCAATGTGTTAACACAAGACGGCATCGAAATACAGGGGTACGTCGACGATCTGGAAGTAGTGGTCCGTGGAAAATTTGACTCAGTAGTGTCACAAAGCATGCAGGAAGCTCTAGATACCATCCAGAGTTGGTGTCGAGATCAAGACTTCAGCATAAACCCAATGAAAACGGTAATCCTCCCCTAATCGAACCTAAAATCTCCCATGCTAGAAGGGGTGGTTATTGACTTCAGTAATGATGTCAAATGCTTAAGAATTACACTAGACCAGAAGTTGATGTGGAACTCACACATTGACAAACTGTAGAAGAAGGCAGTTTTAGCATCCCTAGCATGCCGTAGGCTGGTAGGAAGAATCTGGGGGCTAAAACCAGTAATGATCTGTTGTTCATACGTGGCTATAATAAGGCATGTGGTGGCCAAAAACAAAACTGATCACTACTCAGTTACAGCTAGAGAAGATACAACGTCTCGCCTGTCTGAGTATAACAGGTACAATGAGCACCTGTCCAACTGCAGCAATAGAGGCCATGTTAGGACTAATGCCCCTACACCTTCAGGTGCAGAAGGAGGCAATGCTACATGGGCTCACGCTTGCAAGGACAAATAAATTCAAATCAGGAGACCTGACAGGCCACTTAGGTATTCTAAGTCTCACTCACCTAGAGCGACTGGCCTACCCCGTATCGGATTTTATGCCAATAAAATATAACCCCGACCAACCTTTTAGAGTGACCATCACAGATCGGGAAGTGTGGTTCTCGGGAGGACCTTCCTCCCTCTAGTGGCATACGGATGGTGCGCAGATGGAAGGAGGAGGAACTGGAACGGAGTCTATGGACCCGGTTGCCACATTTCCGAACTCCTCGGTGCCATAACTACCATCTTCCAGGCTGAGGTTTATGCCATAAACCTCTGCACAAAGATAAATCTCAGGAAGGGATATAAAGGTGCAACAATCAGCAATAAAAGCTTTAAAGGCCTTCACTTGTGAGTCGAAGCTAGTCTGGTAGTGCCTCAACAACCTCAAATAACCGGCAAAACAGAAACCACGTTACTTGGTGGTGGGTGCCAGGGTATGAGGACGTACCAGTCAATGAAAAGGCCGCGAACTCGCAAAACGTGGAGCAACGATGCCATTCACTGAACCTGAGTCTTGCTGTGGAATACAGAAAAGCCACATAAAACAGGTGGTCAAACTATGGGAGGAACAACAGAAGTCCTCACACTGGCAGAATATACTAGGACAACGTCAGGCAAAACAATTCATCAAAACTCGTCTTGTCCCTCAGCAAGATGGAATTGAAAACCATTACTGGTCTATTCACAGGCTAACTCATGTTACAGTAGAGATCTCGAATTTAAACTAATATTTGGAGCTTAAAAAGTAGACTAAATACTTAACAACTTTCCTTTTTAAGTCTAACTCTGATCTTTGATTTGAATATTTTCAGTTTTCTCCAAATCGAGAGTTCGAAATAGAAATTTCAAGTTTGAAGCGGAACTCTGAAGTGGGAATATCGAAATGTTGCATTTTATTAAATAGAAATCTGGTTACACTTTCTGAGGTTGCAATCGAAATTTTGATCTCAAAGTAAAATCTGGAGTTAAAAATAAAGATTAAGAGTTTGAAGTCTAAATCGTTAGTAGTTCAAGATCTCAATTTTAATAATATATATTATAAGTAGAGCTAGGATAGTTAATGCAAATTTTATTTTGCCTTTTTTGCGTCTTTTTTTGGATTCTGCCTTTTTTGAGGAATTTCCTACTTTTCTTGCCTTTTTGTGCCTTTTATGGT
>JABXWE010025855.1:0-13694 GCA_014611495.1 Limonius californicus
TTAAGATGTACCGCCTACCTCCCTGAAATATACTACCTACTACCTTGAGATTATTACCTACTACCTCTAGATATATTTTCTACCACCTTAGATGTACTACCTACTGCCTTGAGATGTATTACCTACTACTTTAAGACGTACCACCTACCACCCTGAGATATACTACCTACTATCTTGAGGTATATTATCTACTACTTTAAGATGTACCGCCTACCTCCCTGAAATATACTACCTACTACCTTGAGATTATTACCTACTACCTCTAGATATATTTTCTACCACCTTAGATGTACTACCTACTGCCTTGAGATGTATTACCTACTACTTTAAGACGTACCACCTACCATCCTGAGATATACTACCTACTATCTTGAGATGTACCACCTACTAGCCTGAGACGTAATACCTACTACCCTGAGTATGCTACCTACTACATTGACATATACTACCTACAACCTTGATATCTACCATCTACTACCCTGAGATAATATAATACCTACTACCCTGAGATATAGTACCTGCTACCTTGACATGTACCACCTACTACCCTAAGATATAATACATACTACCCTAAGGTATAGTACGACTACCCTGAGATATATATTCTACCTCATCAATATTGATTATGGTTTAAATGTATTAATTACCTAGCAATACCCTTTGCTGTAAATGTGTGCTAATTTAAAACTGTAAGTTTGAATTCTTAATAGTATTTACTCACTTAATCTCTTTATGTTGGCGATATTTAATTTTAGTAACCGAATAATGGTAATTTTTAAATGCCGCTCTATTCTGGCTTCTGTTTGCTCTAATTTCGATTTGATTTTAACCATTGTAACTGAAATACTTAATCAATTCCTCTTTCAACTATTAATATTTCTCATAATCTTGCAACTAATTAGTGTTTATTCCCCGCTTAGCTCAAGTTTTATTAGTTCTAGAGTACACAGTCTAATTCCACGGCAAACGGTTTAATTACATGTTAGTTTAACTAATTACTATAATATTCCATAGATTAGTTAATTAGGAGTGTTTTCCAAGAAAGATATATGTAAATATAACGGCGTTATTCATTCATGTTTTAATTTGAAAACAAATGTAACTAATAATATCCTAGTTAAATACTTTTTATTTTAGAATAATTCTTTTTACAAATTATAAGTGTCCAATTGCGATTACATAAAAGAGTTGCCTGAATTTCAATGTTATTTAATTTAATTTGCATTTTAGTATAAATTAATTTTCTGTAGTTTTAATACGTCAAGTTTTAATAAATGCCAGTATAACTTGCAGCTAATTTAAGAAAATTCCAAGAATCTTCAATGGAGCACACTTATATAGAAGCTTGAACTTCAACTTAGCTATTCATGCAACGGCATCAGGTGATTGCTGTTTAAATCAAAGCAATTTAACAAATAGATTAACTAAAGCTAAGAGCGAAGTTGTAAAATTGCGTCGTGATAACGTGAACGTTAATGTGTCACTAATATAACTTATGCAATGTTCAATCTACTTTATTGTACTAATTAGCCATTAAATAGAATGTGCTCGATTACGTGACTTCATCCATGTTTTATACGATCAGCGTCAATTTGTCTAATAATTGAAAGCGTTTATAGGAAAATCGCTTAAGAACAACAAGTATGAAATGGCATTATAAATAGAGGACTGCAATCCCGTGCTAGTTGTATGTATGCGAGGTAATTTGCCACATATGTAGGAGATATTTCAACATTAAGAGCTCATTTAAAATTTATTCCACTGCATTTGCGAGTCTATTTGGTTATGCAACGAAAACAGAAGATAAGACAGACCCGCTAAGAGCTACATAAAGGCTTTTAGGATATGCTTGTTGTACAGGACGTATTGATTTCGTAAATTGAAGCGTGCGTTTCAAATATGGTTACTGACAACTGCGTTGTCAACGAAACGTATTTGTTGCATATTTAATTAGGTAGAAATTATAATTTTTAGGGGGATACAAACATGAATTCTTATGGAAACTTGAACGTACGCAACCACCGTTGAGTTCTACAACACTAATGCTAATGAACACTAAATATTTCTTGGTCATTTTCCACTTCAAAATTTTAACTTCATTAGCAAGAAAAGTTTATAATAGTCTTGCGCTTACATATGCAACAATTCTTAATTCAGAATTTGAACTACGTGATCTAGACTCAGAAACGGATTAAGTTTACATTCCAAACACTGGTGGATTTTGCAGATACCCAGTCCTTAAATCGGCACCAGAAGTTTGAGATTCTTCACTGCATGTAAAACGTAAATCAAATAGGCAAATAGCTATAACCAAAGATTACTTTAACTTACTTTAAGTTAACGCTACCATATAAAAAAAAACGAAGTTGTTCGGGTGTAGTATACAGGATAAATCATTTAAGCATATAGCTGTAATCAGAGACTACTTTAACTTACGCTAAGTTAACGCTATAGAATATGAGATTAACTTTCTCCACTGAACGTAAAAGGTAAATCGGATAGGCAAATAGGTGTAACCAAAGATTACGTTAAGTTAACGCTACTGTATAAGTATAACGAAGTTATTCGGCTGAAATGTAGAGATTAAATCATTTAGGCATATAACTTTAACTTACGCTAAGTTAACGCTACTGTATAAGAAATGAAGTTGTTTGGCTGAAGTATAGAGGATAAACCATTTGAGCATATAACTGCAATCAGAGCCTACTTGAACTTGCGCTAAGTTAGCGCTTCTGAGTAAGAAATTGAGTTGCGCGGCTGTAATGTAGAAGATAAATATTTTGGCAGATCGAAGATTACTTTAACTTACGTTGAGTTATCGCTGCTGTATAAAAAACGAAGTTGTTCGGCTGAAGTATAGAGGATAAACCATTTGAGCATATAACTGTAATCAGAGACTACTTTAACTTACGTCAAGTTATCGCTACTGTATAAAAAACGAAGTTGTTCGGCTGAAGTATAGAGGATAAACCATTTGAGCATATAACTGTAATCAGAGACTACTTTAACTTACGTTAAGTTAGCGCTACTGTATACGAAATGAAGTTATTCAATTAAAATGTAGGGGATTAATCGCTTGAACATACAACTGTAATCAGAGGCTACTTTAACTTGCACTAAGTTAGCGTCAGAGTTTATGTTTTTCGGCTGAACTATATAGAATAAATTATTTGGATACATAACTGTAACCAGAGACTACTGTAACTTGTTCTAAGTTAGCGCTACTGAAAAGGAAAGAAGTTTCTCGGCTAAAATGTAGAAGGCAAATTATTTGGGCATACCGGAAGTTGCTTTCACTTAGGTTAAGTTAATCGCTGCTGTATAAAAAACGAAGTTATTCGGCTCTAATATAGAGGATAAACCATTTGTCCATGTAACTGTAATTAGAGCCTACTTGAACTTGCGCTCAGTTAGCGCTACTGAGTAAGAGATTAAGTTTCTCGGCTGAAATGTAGAAGGCAAATTATTTGGGCAAACCGCAGGTTTCTTTAATTTACGTTAAGTTAATCGCTGCTGTATTAAAACGAGATTGTTCGGTTGAAACTTAGAGGATAAACCATTGGCCATGTAACTGTAATTAGAACCTACTTTAACTTACGCTCAGTTAGCACTACTGAAAAGGAAATTAAGTTTCTCGGCTAAAATGTAGAAGGCAAATTATTTGGGCAAACCGCAGGTTACTTTAACTTACGTTAAGTTAATCGCTGCTGTATAAAAAACGAGATTGTTCGGTTGAAATATAGAGGATAAACCATTGGCTATGTAACTGTAATTAGAGCCTACTTTAACTTGCGCTCAGTTAGCGCTACTGAGTAAGAGATTAAGTTTCTCGGCTGAAATGTAGAAGGCAAATTATTTGGGCAGACCGCAGGTTACTTTAACGTACGTTAAGTTAATCGCTGCTGTATTAAAACGAGATTGTTCGGTTGAAACTTAGAGGATAAACCATTGGCTATGTAACTGTAATTAGAGCCTACTTGAACTTGCGCTCAGTTAGCGCTACTGAGTAAGAGATTAAGTTTCTCGGCTGAAATGTAGAAGGCAAATTATTTGGGCAAACCGCAGGTTTCTTTAATTTACGTTAAGTTAATCGCTGCTGTATTAAAACGAGATTGTTCGGTTGAAACTTAGAGGATAAACCATTGGCCATGTAACTGTAATTAGAACCTACTTTAACTTACGCTCAGTTAGCACTACTGAAAAGGAAATTAAGTTTCTCGGCTAAAATGTAGAAGGCAAATTATTTGGGCAAACCGCAGGTTACTTTAACTTACGTTAAGTTAATCGCTGCTGTATAAAAAACGAGATTGTTCGGTTGAAATATAGAGGATAAACCATTGGCTATGTAACTGTAATTAGAGCCTACTTTAACTTGCGCTCAGTTAGCGCTACTGAGTAAGAGATTAAGTTTCTCGGCTGAAATGTAGAAGGCAAATTATTTGGGCAGACCGCAGGTTACTTTAACGTACGTTAAGTTAATCGCTGCTGTATTAAAACGAGATTGTTCGGTTGAAACTTAGAGGATAAACCATTGGCTATGTAACTGTAATTAGAGCCTACTTGAACTTGCGCTCAGTTAGCGCTACTGAGTAAGAGATTAAGTTTCTCGGCTGAAATGTAGAAGGCAAATTATTTGGGCAAACCGCAGGTTTCTTTAATTTACGTTAAGTTAATCGCTGCTGTATTAAAACGAGATTGTTCGGTTGAAACTTAGAGGATAAACCATTGGCCATGTAACTGTAATTAGAACCTACTTTAACTTACGCTCAGTTAGCACTACTGAAAAGGAAATTAAGTTTCTCGGCTAAAATGTAGAAGGCAAATTATTTGGGCAAACCGCAGGTTACTTTAACTTACGTTAAGTTAATCGCTGCTGTATTAAAACGAGATTGTTCGGTTGAAACTTAGAGGATAAACCATTGACCATGTAACTGTAATTAGAGCCTACTTTAACTTGCTCTAAGTTAGCGCCCTAAATAAGATTAAGTTTATCGGCAGAAATTAAGAAGGTGAGTTATATAGGCATACAACTTCAACTAAGGATTATTCTAACTTACGTTATGTTAGCGTTACTATATGTCGGAAGCAGTTATTCACTAGACTGAACAAGATAAAGTCTTTTGTAGATAAATATAACAGCTCCAGAAATATCTCTAATTTACATCGAGTTAAAGGAGGCTCTACTACCTACAAGCGATTAACATTTTAAGTTAAAATTTATAATTTGCTCTTACGTTTATTATATTTTAAAAATCGTACACAGAAGGACGCGGTCGTAGTCTAGGTGTTAGCGTGTTAGACTTTTACGCTGAAGGCCTGGGGTTCAATTCCCAGTGCCGGAGCATCGGACTTTTAACGGTCGTTCTCCCTCTGAAGGCAATGGAAAACCAGCGAGATATTCTATTAAGTAAATCTTCTCTGAAGTCGAAGTGTTTACGCTTCCTGTGGTTCGGAGCTCGCTTTAAGTTGTAGGTCCCTTATGTCTGTGGCAATTTAAACGCGTAACACAGGGATATGGAGAAAATCGCTACGTCGCGTAAGAGATAAACAATTGAAGAAGAAAATACACGGAGTGAAAGGGGTTGAACTGTTTTATTCGCATTTCTATAGGAGACCGTGCTTGCGTCTGAGAATAATATTTTACAAACTACTTTCTAGTTGTTATGTCAATATAAGCACGTGAATATTTGGAAAAATAGAAATTTAGGAACGAAATTTCATCTTTTTTCTGGCAGGCGTCTGCTTTATTGCAATCGTTTACTTTTTTTCCCCGTATAAAAAGAAGTTAGCTAAACTTTGTATAAATTCATTCTAACACGTAATTTTCTCTTTCTACTTTTATTCGATGTTAGTAGGTATTTGTGTTACTCCCGATTACCTACACAATTGTGTTTTATAGTAATTCTCTTTAGTAGGCAGTACCAGGGTAGTTTTAAATTTAGCCACTTCACACTTTTATATTTTCTCAGATTTATTTACCTCTCTCTTGGAAGACAAAGAAACCTTTCTAAATAATTTCGTTATTGTAAAACATTTACTTCAAAAGTCGTTAAGGGGCTTCAGTCAATATAGGTACCTCCTTGTATTAGAAACTTAGCAGTTACTAAGAAAGTTCAGAAACAGTATTTTCTGTTTTATTTAGGTACTGTTTCCTTGATTCTTCGTGAATTATAAAGACAACCTTCTGTTGTTCCCGATCGGAGCTGCGAGAGAACTCATTTGTAATCTGATAAATACTAACAAATCAAAAATGAAATTTTCAACCCCCCGTTTCCGAGTTTCTTGTAGCGTTGATTGATTTTCTTAGCAATCGCGCACGCAATCGCACCTCCATATTGGGTTATTAGAGACTTTGTCTCGATTTTAACAGTTGTTAACTGCTGCGAATCAATATTTTCCAGGCGGTCTTAAATATGCAAGTTTGATGTAGAATTCAAATCACTTTCTCGCTTCTATATTGTAGCTGTATTGCAAAGTGAATCATTTTTATACTGTTCGTATTTTTCTATAAAAGGAAGCGGACTGATACTCAAATAGAAGAAAATAAGTAGGTTAATTAAAGGAAGACTTTGAATAAAGACCCCCAGCGGAACTAACAGTATTCCCGTCGTGTTATAAATGTCTCGAGTTAGAATTAATTTCATTGTTAATTAACTAAAAGGTCAAGCGCAATTTTAAATTAAAATAGTTCCCTTGAAAACAATGTGCTTACTGAAGACTGCTTTCGGAATATGAAATCTTGCCTTTTCTGTTCCAAAAATACCGGGATTTAAAAAAATTAAGCAGTCTTTTTCAAGCCAACGGAAGAGAAATTGGATTTTTTTACCCCGAAAACTGTTTTTAATTTATATGACATAAGTATAAATTATGGTCGATTAAAAAGTTTGTCGGGAACACAAACGCACCAACTTTTTCATGTTATTTTGTTTATAATCGAGCGCAAGCTCGCAACGGAATTCATTTCCAGAACATATTATTGTGTAGTGGCGTTCAGAATGCGAATTTTTCCCCAATTTTCCTCAACATCTAGCCTGATAATGACAGTTTCCGCCGTAGCCGAGGTGAAAGCACTTTTATAAATGGAAATTTTTCCACAGATACCTTTTCCTGCTGTTCAGACATCCTGAAACCCGAACGCTCCGTTGTTTAGCTTTTTTCTTGTCGAGCTTAATTGCGAAGGACTGTATTCCCTAAATAATTGAATGAAAAGTTTTATCATTGAACTGGAATGACTTATAAATTAGATCTCCGTTTCGTGAAATGTCAGAGTGCTCATTACAGTTTTAGTTACGAAGCTCATGTTAACAGTTATCCGCTTAGCAAGCTTAATTTGCATTATTCACACATGAAATTGTATGAAATTATTTTTTTAATGGCTGCGGTGTTGAGTTTCCCATTCCGTAACTTGAAACCTGCCTCTGCTCGAAATGTGAGCAAGTTGCTAGGTTTAGTCGTGTTATGTGTTCTATTAGTAAATCCTTATTTATTATATTTGAAGTGATAATTTGGACAAACACGACGGTTTATTGACCTTTAACACCCAAAGTGTTACACGGAGCGTTTAGCGTATTGCAACAAGGCTTATCGTAGAGGAAAAACTGTTTGATTTATGTATATAAGATGTAAACAACAATTTTAGGAATTTTATTAGTCTTAATAAAATTTAAGTTTAAATCATTTGATACGTAAATATTCAACGGAAAAATTGTATTTATGTTTGTTTGCAGTTACGAGATTTTTTGAATCGTTAATAATTAAAACTTCTCAAAATAGTAACATGAGGAATTAACCGCAATTTTATAATTCCTTTTGAATTAACAAAGCTCAAGGATTTTAAAAGTTTTCAGACAGCAATTTTGTGAAATTCGTAGTATTTTAGAGATATTGAGAGTGTCTGCGGCAATTTCCTTTTAGCTGATAGTCATCATTTCCAACGTTTGCCGATCTACGACTCATTTTCTTATACGTTATACGTTTCTGTTCACATTCCTTCAACTTAACCTGAAGATCGTGTTATCCGAAAATGTCTTTAAAATAAAATGCATTGATGGATTTAAACGGTAAAGGAGCTTTTCAGGAGGTTCTTAAAAAGTTGCAAAAATTAATAAATTGCCTAACTCAAAACGTGAAAGTCGGTATTTGTAGAAATTTGAAATTGTAAAATGCAAAAGATCTCTTAATGTCGCTGAAAAATCAATTAATATTGAAAAGATTCAAGCATCTCTTCTATTTTCGTAAAATTTTAAAATTGGTATAGTGTTTACGACGAGCATTTTTCAGTTTCGGATTAGCGCTTTTCACGGCACAAACTGAACGCATTTCTGTCTTTGTTCGTTGCTTGCAAATTCATATTTCCGACAAAGACGTATGTCGTAATGACATCTGCGAAAGAAACAATACCAACACTGTACGTGTGACGTATTCTGTCGGCTAACACGTTTAGTAGAAAGGAACAGAGATACTTGAAGAATGTCGCGCTGATGCAGCCAAACGTCACTACTTAAATCTTGTTTCCAGCAGTATTTAAAATGTTTTTATGCTTTTATTCCAAACTGCTTGTGGGCATTTTTTCAATCAATCGGTTATGGTAAAAAGCGTTGTCAAGGACAATTAAAGAAGGTTCTCTCAAATTAGGCAGAAGTTGTTTTTGAATCCATTTTTCAAAATTTTCCCCGTCCATGTTATCGTGGTAGTCTGATGATTTTGATTTTGCAGAAAAAATAAAGCTGCTGTTTTCAGTAAATCCATTGTGATTGCCATCATACAAAATCATATACCTTTTTCCTTCGGATACTGGATCGGGCCTTTTTACACTTTTCGGTGTATTGTCTTGCCAAGAGCGTTTGTTGGATCCTTTTGCAAAAATCAAGGTGTCGTCCAAAAACACTAGAGATAAAGGCGATGGTGAATTTGTATTATCTACATATTTTTTTTAAAAAGCCGTTCGCAATGATACTACGCTAGCCTTTTCACATAGTGCTCTACGGTTGCAGTCTTTCTTGAATTTAAAACCAATACATTGTAAGAGTCTAACAGTCATTTTTAATGTTTCGGACATATCGTCAGTTTTTAACTTTTTTCTGGAGCTGTGCACTTTTTTTATTAATGGCAGGTTGTCTTTCCTTTGCTACACTATTTTCCGTAGGGTGGGTAAACTTATTTTTAATGCATCTGCAGCTCGTTCCCAAACCGCTACAACGTCGCGTAATGGGCCAAATTTGTCTTTTTCGCGCGTAAAATAATCGAATATATTTAACACAAACTGTTGACACTGCGCATTCAAAGTATTTCCCTACCTTTTTAGAATAGCTAAACACCAACTAACATCCAATGTTGAACTGGCGGTTCATAACAATAGTGCTACGAATATTAGTGAAAAATTGGGACTTGTAAAAGACAATTTTATTTTAGATTTTTAGAATAGCACTTAAGTTGGGTAGAAACTATCCTTGGTGTGCAATTAAACCAAACTGCGCTTTTGTCGACCCTCAACAGTTTTTACACATCTGGTTGTCATAATTTTGACCGGATCTGGGACGGGGTTGACAAAGGCTCCGACATTGTCGTCGAAATATTTCCCAGCAAAAACAAAGGTTCCCCAATTGTATAAAATAAAATGTTGCCGTATAAACCTCCAAAACATTTTAAATACTGCTGGCTGCATCAGAGCGACATTCTTCAAGTATCTCTGTTTCTTTCTACTAAACGTGTCAGCCGACAGAATACGTCACACGTACAATGTTGGTCTTGTTTCGTTCGCAGATGTCACTACGGCATACGTATTTGTCGGAAATATGAATCTGCAAGCAACTAACAAAGACAGAAATGCGTTCAGTTTGTGCTGTGCAAATAAAACGCTAATCCGAAACTGAAAAATGCTCGTCGTAAGAACTATATGTTTGAATGGTCTCCAAGATTGGCGAAAAAGAAACAGATATTGAAAAGATTAGAGTATTCCAAAAATTGTTTAATACAAAATGTAAGGCTTGTTTCAAAATACGTGTTTTTTGTGAAATCTAAAGTAGAGATTATTACAGTAAGAAGAAAATCCCTAAAAATTGAACAATTTAAGGCTCTGTGTCATGAAACTATAAAATATCAATTCTTTAAGAAATCTCAAAAGTAATTAAACCATCGGTGAAGATTGAAGACCTTTGAATATGTCTACAAAGCGTTATTGTACGGTAGTACCAAAGATTAGAGATCTAAAAAATCCTCATTATTGCTTTACACGAAAACATTGAAATAGAAGTTGTCGAAATAGGTCTTAATCGACAGAGATCGAGAAGTTTCCAGTATCTCAAAAGTTTCAAATTATAATTTCATGAATAGTAAAGATTAAAGATTATTATAAAATGTTAAAGCTTGTTAGGAAATTGCTAAAGAGAGAAAAGTTCGTAGTGCATCGAAAAATGAAGGTTGATATTTCATGAAGCTCCAAAAGCTGCGGTAATTAGAGAAGATTGGATAGTTTTAAGCAACCCCAAAAATTTTAAATACATTCTCTTTGAAAATTCAAGATTTTCAATCTTTATCAGCAACTAGAAAAATGGATAAGCATTAAAAATACACGCGTTTTGGAAAAATCGAACATTGATTTCGTGAAAACTCGAAGAAATTGAAATTGCTGTAAATAAAGAAAGATGAAATAGCTTCGAGAGTCTTAAATATTTGAAACTGCGTTTCCTATAGAATTAAAAATTAAAGATCCGTGAAAATTTTAACATATTGAAAGAATATTTACACAGATAGAACAAATACAAGCATGTCATATAATAAAAGTTGAAATATTATGAAAATTAAACATTGGATGAAAACTTACAATGTTGAAACTGAAAATCGATAAAAATTTACGACGAGTATCGTGAAATTGAAATTTAGAATTTTATGAAAATTTTACATGATTTGTTAAGAAATATGGAAAGCAGCTGATAAATTAGGACAGATTGAAAGGGGATCTTAAACATTCAATTACACCGTTTCATGAAAATTAGAAATTATAAGAGGAAGTCTGAAAGGTTGCTTAAATATCGGTTTACATTTAGAAGCTTCAAGTTGTTAAAAAATTAATCTCCTATATTTTCATACAGTTAACAATTTTTGGAATGCCCCGTGTAATCTAAAATTATTGAAATATTTGAAAAAGTTTTAATTTAAATAGTTACTGAAAATAACTTGAGAATATTCAAAGCGAAAAATTGCATTATTCAACACTTCTAAAACCAAGACATCAAATTTCAAACATTTGTGGAATTTCTGTGACATTCATATTAATTGAAATGTGTGAAACCTTTAAGTTTGTAACGCGTCACCTTAGCTACGCCCCACACCACTATAGTCCAGGCCCGCACCTGAACTCTCAACTACCCATCTACCGCACACCAACTAGAGAGCGCGCTGTCCGCAAATATCCCTACACAAGATAATGTCTTTCGCGCTTAAAAGCAGAAGCCGGCCCGCTCTGAAGGCAAGCAATCGCTCACTGTAGTTCGCTTCTCCTCGTTGAGAACTTACTCGAAACGCACCGCTTATTTTTTTCCATCGATCTTTCAACGTTATATTTGTGTTATTATTACTGTTCTATTTTGTTTGTGTTCTGTGAACCTATAGTTTGATTTTAATAAATCATCTATTACAATTTTTATCGAGTTCGATTTATTCAGCTTACGCTGGTTTATCATAGCTCACAATTTTCAAAGTGTTCTCAGCCTACTGCTTTCAATTAAATCACCCGTTTGAAAGCCTGGCTACCACAAGTTTTATATAATAACATACCAACTTTAAACATAATCTCGTATATATTTTTTGACTACTATTTACATTGTTTTTCTTTTTCAGGTACGTTCAAACAACTTTCATCTCAATTACTGAAAGCACTTTTCGGTAAGTTTTTTGCGCAATTTTTAAAACCAGAGCCCATACTTTTTTGCAAGAAATGTCGTACATCGGGGTAGTTTGTATGAAATAAATTGACGCAATGTTTGCCCACCCGTGCAGCTGATTTGGGCCAATTTATTTCATACAAACTATACAATATTAAACAAAGCAGAACGACGATGTTCCCTAAAAATTGGAAAATTGGATCACAATTGCTATTTTATGGTTTATTAATTCATTCATCCTTTTTTTAGATGGAAATAAAAAAAGATGTATGCCGACTTCCTAGCAGTTATTAATTTACAACCTTGGTAATCTGCCCGAAACAGTCGTAAAAAATTTTATTTCCTTTTCGTCCGCATTCATGAATAAAAGTAAGCTTTCTGTGGTGAATACAGGATAAGATTGAAGAATCCTTAAAAATTGCGTTTTTAGAGAATTTTACAGTAATCCCAAGGTTACACGGTTCATTATACAGGTGATAGAGGATTCTAACATTACAAAATTACCTTGAAGAAAACGGTTAAGAACTTCCACAATAATTAAATGATATTTAACGTAGTATTAACACACAACTGTAATTGTACTGTGCAGCGGTGTTCACGGTAGAGGGGTTATTATTTTGAATCAACTAAAATCTGTTTAATTTTTTATACATTCTTAATTGAAACTATAATCTAGCCAGGTGCGTGCATAGTGATGGGGTCAATACTTTTACATACATACATAAATAGTGTACCTAATACAGGCTTCTTAATGGTGTTCTGTTCTTTAGATCATGTACAGTAATTTAAAGATTTGAGTGTATTATAAAATCAGAAGGGCGGGGATGGCTAGTGGTAAGAGAGCTAGGCTTTGGATGTAATAGTCCAAACGCTTATCGGTTCGAATCACTCCAGGGCCGGGGTCTGAAAATGTTCTAATTCCCTGTGTGGTCGCTACGGCGGAGATGTCGGTTGAAAATATCTTCTAGAAGCATATTTAAGTGTGGTTAAGAATGCTTTCAATTTTCTTTAAATATTTACGTATTTTTGAAGTATAATTCTGTTGTTGAGATCTTTTACAACAGATTCTACTATTAAATCAAAAGTATGTTTAGGTCGGTATTTTTAAATACTTTAACATATAATTTTAACATTTTTCCAAAAAAAAAAGGATGTTTTGTAACACTTTTACGGTAATTTTAATCTTGGAAGCTATTATTATATCAAAATTATATTTCTACGCAGACAAGGAATCAAGTAGTTTTTGAGACAAAAATACCTGTTTAAAGCAGAGCTGGGTCAATTACCAAGATTATAATACTTAGCCAGAGTACTTTAAAGCAACAATTATCAAATACTTGAGTTATCAAGTACAAAGTACTTATTGTAAAGTGCTTGAAGCCTTTAAAGTGCTATAAGCACTTTGAAAAGTACATGCAATAATTTTTAAAATCCATCGTGACATGAATTTTATTACTTAGACCAAACACAATACTTGTTAACATAAAAAATAACATTTTACATTCCGTATAATGAATTTTTAATTTCTAAATAAAGTAGATAATAGAATGAAAGAAAATGTATAGCCATACTTAATAAATGTAGTTTTGAAGATACGCAATACGTCTTAAATCTTAAAAAATACATTTTTCATGTAATAACCACAAATAAGTGGACGCGACTGCCTCCCTGGACTTTCCCATACTGGAAACTGTTCATATCATCTTTATTCAACAGTAGAGTTATTTTCCTCAAAACGGTTGTTCAAGTGCTATCCTAAAACCTTGCCTCGTAACGAACAGACTTACAAGGTTTGTAAGAAGTCCCGCCAAA
>JABXWE010025856.1:0-18495 GCA_014611495.1 Limonius californicus
TGTAATGGGTATTTTAAATAAAAAAAAAAAAAAAATATGTTATCAAATTTTACATGAAGTACGTAAGTTTTTAATTTGAAAACTTGACTAAGTTGACATCCGAAGTTTCAATAAAAACACATAAAAATTTACCCTTAGCAATTAACGTTATACCAATTTTGAAATAGCAAAAACTTTCAATGGAAATCATGTGAATTAAACAGGAAATTTACGTGTGCGAATGTCTGCAATATACCGGTTGTCTAGTGGCTTCCGGAACATAAGTAAACACCAGTGATTGGGAGTATCGCGATACTGGCATCGAGATAGTTTTTAAGAATCGATTATCGCATCGCGATACATTTAAAGAAAGTGTTTAGTGTCTTTATTGCGGTACTCTTTTTAATTATCGAGTATGGCGTATTTGCGATACTTTGGTGGTAGTATTTCCTGGAACACTTAAAAAATTTTTAACTTTGGGCTTTGATCCACTCCAAAGTGTAAAACTTAATGTTTAATTCCCCACCGGGCATTATCGCTAAAGGTATAGTGAAACTTTTTTAAGTATCGACTATCGGTAACAAGTTATTTTCTGAAAAAAAGTATCGATTATCGGTATCGCGATAGTTTTTTTTAATAAAGTATCGGTATCTTAATCACGATGCTTTTAAAAAGTATTGCTTCGCCAACTGCCAACCACCATGGTAAAACATAGTTTACTGATTTAATCTTTCTAGCAACTTTTAAATGCGATAATTAATTTGCTTTTAAACTTTATTTTATTCAACTGGTATCGATTGTACTCACTGGCGAGATATTTCTCTATTTCTGGCAAACACTTTATTCACGAAAATTTTTCTTGTTAGTAGGAATATAGCACAGCCCGGGTGACAGAAATTGCTTATTTTTAGTTATCACATTTTCGACTTAATGAATTAAGTGAGACGGTAGAACTAGAGCACGGTGGAGTGTAACTGGCAATTTGTGCCGCTATTAAACACATGCCTACACTGAACATTAACTGAGATTGCCTAGAACTTCATTAACAAACGCGATATCACATGGGAATATCTAGCTGATGTCTAATTTGGGATAGATGCACTGCTATCGTTAAATACACGCTAAAATCGTCAGAAAATCGCGCTTCATTTGCTCCCTATTATGTAAACACATGGTTTTATGCATATGTTTAATCAAAGTGATTGTCTAATTCACTGATCTGGATAACGTTGCTTATCAAAAACTTATAGAATTCAGCAGCCCCTATACAGATATCATAGGATTAGGATTAATGACTGTTATGTTGGTTTAATGAATGATACGTTGATTTAATTTTGACGTATGGCATGAAAGTAATAGCGTCAACAGAATTCGATGTATGGTACAAGTTTACTTGTCACGTGTTTAACATCAAGGGGATTATAAGTCGACCTGGTAGTTAAAAATTAAATACAACTTT
The DNA here is from genome assembly GCA_014611495.1 of Limonius californicus. Taxonomy (NCBI): domain Eukaryota; kingdom Metazoa; phylum Arthropoda; class Insecta; order Coleoptera; family Elateridae; genus Limonius; species Limonius californicus. Next base: position 1,439 of record JABXWE010025856.1, read on the forward strand.
TTACATCAACAGAACATATATTTATTTCCCTAAACATTGTAGGTTTTAGGGCCGTCTACCTGGACGCTGGAAAGTGAGCTGCAGCCAATGTAAAAGACGATGTGTATGATATAAATAAATTAGGAAGAGAGTCTTGGCATTGTTCTGGTTGTAAGAAAATTGGATAGATTTTGACACTAGGGTTGAAAACATTACGTTCTTAAAGGATGGTAGTTTGCCAATAACGTGATAAATTGTTTTTAAATTAAGTGCATATACAGTAGACTTTGCTTATAACGAACCTCAAAGGACCCAAAAAATCGTTTCATTTTTTCGATGTTCGTTATAAGCAATAATAACGAAAAATGTGGTTCATAATATGTTTATTGACTTAAGTACATAATTGAGTTTACATACTAAACGAACAATTAATGAAGTAATAATACAAAAAATACTTTTCAGCCAACTCACACTTGTTGTGTAGAAGTCTTCTATATAGTATTCATTATCAACAAAACTGTTCAATATTTTCGCGACCATACTGACTTTCGAATAGTAAACAACTGCTTATACGCTTCTGACACGGAAACTACTGTCGGTAATTCACATTCACTTTCCTCGTCTTCATCACTAATAAAACTAACAATGGATTTGTCACACTGATCATTCGTTGATTGTTGGATTTTGAAACTGTACTGACACTATTTTATAAAGAGTGTTGCATATCAATGTCTCAGTTAAGACAAACGTTGCAAATTCTGTGATTTTTAGATACTAGATTCAACTTGACCTTTTCATGAACTTATGTAAATTACTCATAACTTTTGAAGAAACAGTTTCAAATTGTTAAAAATACCAAAAATACCTGCATTTAGTTCGTTATAGAAATATGTCGTTATAAGCGAGTTCGTTATTTCCGAGAATCACTCATATTTGAACTAATGGACCGTGTTTGCGGACTTTTATTTAGATACGCTATAACCGATAGATCGCTATACACGGGTAGATTGTTTTTCCGTACTTTTGTACTACGTTTGGCAATTGTTTAACAGCAGTTTCTTATTTTTTGACAATGATTTCACCTTATTTCAAATTTGACTATATTGTGTATAAGTAAAATAATATTTAATATTACAATATATAGAACAGTAGAATATAATGATTGATATAACAAAATTAAGTATTTGTCTGGTCTATACTATATTATTGTTCCCTAAAAAGAAGTTTATAACAGAGAGAAGCTAGCCGTAAAAACTTTTCCTTATACAGGGTGTTGACGAAAAACGTTGAAAATGTCAATAGTGGGTGCAGAAGATAAATATATTAAAACAAGATCATATTTTTACTAAAATACGGTCATACTTTTAAAAATCTAATAATAATAATAACGTTGAGGTTCTACACTCCATGAAGGGAGTTTGGTAAGCTTATTTAATATCTGGTCTTGCTCTGCACACAGACATAAATAAAAAATAGCTTTTTTGATAGTTGACAGTTGAAAACAACTATTCGTGATAATTGAACGTTTAAGAAAATCACAGTTATATGGACAATTTCGATACGTTATATCATATGAATCAGTTGCGGATAACACACGAAAGAAGTTCATGATATGAAGGTGTACACTGCCCAACTCGGTTATAATAAGACCTTTGCAACCGTTCCGTTTAATAGAACACATATTTTGTTATGTAGTAAGCAAACTTATTTAAATTTATGAAGACTAAATTTCTACAGTATATTGAGGGGAAAGGACCTCGATGGGGCAGTGAAAACAAGCGCGGTCATTCGATTTTAAAGTGAAAGGCCGCCGATCGGCCACATGGTCGAATCCCGACTGAGGCGACCGTATTTCACTTAGTTAAGTTTAGGGTACATGTTGCATAAATGGCTAGTATGTAAGGGACACCCTCGCCCCCTGAAGTAATGCGAAAGCGGTTGGTAGTGTAAATTAAAAAAAAAGTATATTGAGGGGACCTAGTAGGCCAGAATAGTTCCTGTGGATAACGTCCGAAAATACTTTGATAAGTACGAAATTACATCAACCGGTAAGATAAGATTTAATTGAAACAGTCGGCTAATTGCATGGCCTCCTACGTCACGCGAGTTAACCCCACTTGATTTTTATTTATAAACCACGTGATAAACTTTGTTTAGAAACAAATGGTTGAAACTACGGTAAAGTTCTAACAGCGCATTTAACACGCTTTTGCACGTATCCGAAACATTCCAGGAATAATTAAAAGAGTACGACAATCATTACTCCGACGAGTATTCTTGCTGAAAGAAGGAATTTCAACACATTTAGTGTAACTTGTGCTTTGTTAGCATTTCCTTCATAACTTTTTATGAAGCGTTTTCGGATATGTGTTCATCAGGACTTTTTTTCGCTTATTTGGTCTCCTCAACACTCTGTAGGACTTTGGAACCATGTTTTAATTCACCTGGTGACCAGATTGTTTTACAGGGTGTATAAAAATTATTCAGGGGGCTGTGTTCAACTAAGTTGCCTCCTACGTCAAGGCAAACATTGGCACGATATATCATGGAAGCGTGAACCAGGGTACCATATTTTCGTTTAATGACGCCATAGCAGCGCGAATACGAGCTACGGTATCTTCAAAATTCACAACAGGTTCACGGTAAACGTTTTCTTCTAAACGGCCACAGAAAAAGAAATCCAAGGGATTAAAATCCGATGATCTAGTAGGTCATTGCATGGGTCCACCCACCTCTTCCAATGCATCTCCAGGGAAATTTTTATTCGGAAAATTTCTTATTTGTATTCCACAATATTACGATGTGCCATCATGTTGGAACCAACACTTTAATGTAATTACTAATGAAAGTTCATTGAGCAATCACAATGGCAAATTTTCATTTCAAGATTGAAGATTGAATTAAGTCGGATAGGTAGAATGTGTGGACCAATTACATTATTATTTAATAACTCAACCCAAGTATTTATTGCCTATCCCCGTCATGCAATACTTTTTGGATGCAGACCAGTTGTCTTTAATATTCTGTGAACTGTATCTTTTTGAAAATTAGTATGGAACGATACAATTTCAAGGATATCACCTAGTTACCCCTCAACAAATTCAAGAACTTCCTCTTCTTAATCAACACATTGTTTGGGTTGACGTTCTATCTGATTTTGGCAAGGATTGGAATTAGCTGTTTCCAGTAATCTTAGTTCTACACGTCTTTTAGTTTTTGCATCAGATCATCCAGCGGATTGGAAACCTTTTCGCATATGCCCCAACCGCATCAGTGGCAGTGTCATTAAACACACCTAATACTTTCAACATTACATCGAAAAACCATTATATTCGTTTCTTTGTGTACCCTGGGTCTTAGGGCCGTCTACCTGAAACCTGGTAAGCGAACTTCAGCCAATGTAAACAGCAATACATATAATATACGATAATATAATTTGGTTACGGAGTAGCGTCATTGTTCTGTTTGTAAGAAAATCAGATCAATCTTTGGGGTTGTGTGCATTATGTCCTTAAAGGATGGTGGCTTATAATAAGGTGAAAACATTTCACTAAATTAATTCCACATATGTCTAAACTTAGATTGATTTTACCGTATTTCTGAACTACTTTTAGCAATTTTTTATAATAAGTTCTTATAATTTTGTTGATAAATGTTTCACCTTATTTTAAGCTCGAATGTGTCGTCTACTATTAAAAAAACCGCAAGTGGAAATGTCACCTATGGACGATATGGTGTCAATATAAAACACCTATTCTGAGTCACTTTAGTAATCCCTTATCGATTAAATTGACTGGTATGTCATTGTTAGGATAGAATTGAAGACCACTTAAATAACTAGTCAAAAAGTGCGATATAACAAAGGTATCAATGCCTTAAAATTCGAAACTCAGGTAGTTTGTTCAGTGTACATTTGGTCCGTGTAAAAATACCAAACAATAAATATTAGTAAATATGATGAGCGTTTTTCGCCTGCATTGCCTTACCTTTTAGATATAATAGTATGATTAATTATACGGTTTTTATTTCATGTATTAAGTAAAATGTAGTTTAACGTTCTAAACAGGTCTAAATACGTATCAAGCTATTAACGGAAATCAAAACTGTTGAACTTTTTAATAATATTGTATAAACTTATTAGTAATTATTAGAGGCCGCTAGAACTACGGTGAAGTTTTTCATTAGAGCATTCGATAAGACACAATTCTGTATCAGTGTACCCGTTAATATGCACTTTCCACCCCTATATCATAAAATTTGTTATTTTTCGCTGTCTAATTAGAACAGCTATTTTTAAATCAGATTTTGGAATATATAATTTCTTAAATATCTCTTTCTGTTAAGATATAAGATTATATCAGTTTCTTCTGGAAAAGTGTATTAAAAGACTCACGAGAGGTATGTAATCACTTAAAATTCAGTTTGCTCAGGAAAAGTGATAATTAAGGTAGTGCATTAAAAGATCGGAAGAATACAAAAATATAATAACGATTACAGTATGAGGGGCCGCCCCGAGTCACAATTGTTCCTCCGCGAGGTGTTTCCCTACAAATTAATCCTATTCTTCCAGCGCTCTGGCTTGAACGGCGTCCCTGCAGGATTTTCCCTCAACGATCCATCCTTTCCCCGCCTTCAGTAGAACGCTCTGGCTTGCCCGGCGCCCCTGTAGGAATATCCCTCAACATTACTTCCTTTCCCCGGCTTTAGTAGAGTTCTCTGGCTTGACCGGCGCCCCTGTAGGATAGTCAAGGTGGGTGTGGGGTGGGTTGAGGGTGGGGGAGATTTCCTTCTATTCGACTAGCAAATTTACAAGATAAATTACCTTGACTAGGTTTTCTGCAGTTTCCCTAGTCTGTACAGGTGAATACAGAATGACTAATCGACCTGCAGCCGCAGTTTTGGTCTAGATGCGTATTTGCACAATAAATGTTTTAAACCTCTACAGCGTTTTATTTATCAAGTTCAGCTACACAGTGATTTTTTAAAAAGTCAATTGCAGTAGCCTAGGGATTGTCCCGTCTAATGAAGAAAAGGAAGGTCTGTGCCAATTTTGTCCGATACAATTAGACCGCTGAGCAAAAAGCGAATCGAGTGGACACCTCCCGCGACTTCATTGCAACAGCCAACAGTGACCCGAATTTTCTGGATTCAATTGTTACTGGTGACGAGTCGTGGTGCTTCCACTACGATCCAGAAAGCAAGAAACAAAGCATGGAATGGCGATCGAAGACGTCTCCCAGGCCAAACAAATTCCGTCTCCAAAAATCGAAAGTGAAGACCATGCTGATCACTTTCTTCGACAGTCAAGGCATCATTCACAAAGAATGTGTGCCACCGGGTATCACCGTCACTAGCCTGTACTACAAGGGTGTCATGACGCGTTTACTAAAGCGCATTCGACGTGTGCGACCGCATTTGGCAGCCTCCGGCAAGTGGCACCTTATACACGACAATGCCCCAGTTCATTCTACCTTAATTGTGAAGACGTTTTTGGCGACAGGAAATGTCCCAGTCTTAGAACATCCTTCCTATTCGCCGGATCTGTCTCCAGCTGTCTTTTCAGCTAAAATTGACCCTCAAGGGAAGCCGCTTTGACGACGTGGAAGATATTCAACGGAATGTTACCGCCGGACTAAACGCACTTCCTCGCGACACGTTTAAGCAGGCTTTCTGCAACTTGTATCGTGGATGTCAACGGTGCGTAGAAGTTAAGGGCGACTACTTCGAAGGACGCTTGCTTGCTTGCTTTGAAAGAGCGAGATCTAGGACGCGGTTTTCCAAGCATCTCTATGCACTTAGGCCATATGGCCCATTGTACACCCTATCTAAGAATTTTGCCTATCTGGGGTAATTCCAACTTCAGTAGTGATTTTTAACATGTCACACATCGCAGTGGCACGGGACTTACGGCTTTACTTCTTATCCGACAGAAGGTGCATTTTCAGATTTTTCCCCGCTAGAAAAATCTCGCCGACCCTGGCCAGGTTCGATTCCACGTCCCTCGGATCTAAAGGCAAATGCGCTAACCACTAGACCACCGAGGCCGGCTCGAAGGACGCTAGAAGTATTTTCACCTATGGCTACCTCATATGCTTTGTAGTTGATCAATCCCGTTATATATTTGCCCGACCTCGTACATTAGATGGAGGGTCTGACACGTTACAGTAGTATATTGTTTTAAAAAGAAGTATGATTTTGTTAACTACGTACCTACGTTAATTCCATATAGCGTATTTCTTATATTTTTAAGAAGCCAAGAAGTAGTCTGAGGTATACTCCACGGATCCAACTTATTGGAATTAATTCCGATTTCGTAAAATGAGCTTCTATGGAATTCTTTGTTTAAATATTAAAACAGCTTTAATTTTACGAAGTCATACGAAGGATTAAGATTTGTTTAAAGACTTTTCATAAACGGGCGACTTCAAACAGTGAAGGGTAATTCTCTAATTTTCTGTAGTATCTTGCTGTATTTTCTCAGCCAACTCACTTTAATTACGCAAGCTTAAATGTGGAGTTGGATTATGGAAGATTTCACGGTCTGATTTCCGTATGAAATGCAACTTCACGACTTTGTCTTTTAAAATAGGAATCCTGCAAAGGCGGATTTAATATCCCGGAATCCTTGAGCGTCGTCGGTTCGGTCATATATTTCAGGAAGAGCTTGTTCGACAGAACCTAATAAGACGCAGAAGGTCTCTGCTCCTAATTGCTAAAGTTAATTAAACTGGGCAAAACAACGTACTACTTATAAGAAATATTACTATGTGGCTTTAGATCTACGATAATTACTAAACTCAATCAATTGAATAGGCAATACCATTGATTGGCCCATTGTTCGATAAAAGTAAGTAAAATTCCATCTTCACCTTCTTATTACACGCTTTGACGCATAAATACAAAGAGTGCGTTCTCAAACTGAAACAGAAAGACCGGATATGGGAAAGTGATTTTTAACGCTTTCTCCAATCCGTTATCAATTTCTTTCGGTGATATTTTTAACTCGATTGTTTTTAACAACCAGCGGTTTTACGGTGAACACAAATAATTTCTTAATAGATTGTAACGCTTTTACATACATTAAATAATAACTAGATTATTGTCCAACTGGTTGCTCGTAAATGAGATTACATTGTCTTGTCAAAAGTTTCTGATTGGACATTTAGGAAAATGCAATTTTATTATGTTACTGTCAACCAAGTGCATTTTAAATTGGATAGGCTTGAACTAGGGAATGGTTGAATTAAATATAAAGCGGTGGGTTGTTTGCATTGCTGTTACTACACTAAGCCTAAAAAGTTTGGAACAAGTTTGCCACGAACAATTTATTTCGCCTTTGTTAATTTTACCACAGTTGTTGTTCTCAAGCAATAATATTTTTGTCATCTCTGCTAAACGGTGGTTTTCCACATTTGTTTTGGAGGCAATTGAATTGTTTAAACAATAATGTTTGAAATGTCTCATAATAGACAGTTTTAAGATAATCTCTCACGAGATACATAAAATTTACAATTGAAAATAATTAATTCGTGATTTACTATTTATACAACGATTTATATTATTGGATGAAATCATTTCTGATTGAATGGTCATACAGACCAACCTTTCAATAACACTTTTTTTGAACATCGACAATTATTTCTAATTCATGAGAAATGATCTGTTTCGTATTCTGTTTGTCTATCGAATTGGTCAGATTGGCATATATAACAACACTGTATGGTATCAGCAAGAAGGAGCGCCGATACATTGTCCGATATATGTACGTTAAAGGATTCACGATCATAGTTTTAAAATGATTTTCATTAATAAATCGCAATAATAACATTTATATGTGGTGGTAGCTCAGTTGGTAGAGCGCTCGCTTTCTGACTAAAGGTCGATTCGCATTTTACGGAACGTCAATGTCACGTCACCGAGAGGCAACGTCACGTAAAATCTTGCAGTCGATTCACACTTTACGTTAGTAGTTTATCATTTATCACCACCGTCAGTAGTTTCTTCGGTTGGTTGCCATTGGTTTTTTCATTCTGTACCATATTTTCTTATCATGCCCAGATTCAATAGAAGAAAATTAGCGATGATCGCATTAACTTTGGATGAGGAGGAAACAAACAGCAATGCAGCTAAAAAAAGAAAATGGGTACGCAAGGTATTTACAACAAGAAACCATGAAGGAGAATACCATACCCTATTTAAAGAATTAGAGGATGATGAAATATGCTTCTACAAATACTTTAGAATGTCTCAATACCAGTTTTATGTGCTTTTAAGTAGAATTAAAAACAGAATTCAAAAGAAGAACACCACTTTTCGGGAAGCAATAAGTGCCAAGGAAAAACTTATGCAGTCCTCATATTTCCATTTTTTAGTTTTTGCGGCTGAGTCTCCGCTTTTTGAGATTTTCTTTTTTAATGCTTTTCTTAGTTGGTCTCGTAACGAAATCCATCTGGTCTTACATGCTGGTCCTACAAATAAAGAAATTGTTAAGAGTTGGAGCTTTATTAACATTTGATACAAATGTCCCAACAAGAATATTAGCACTAATATAAAAAATATCTAAAGTAGTTTTTTTTCACATTCTTGGCAACTGGAGACTCGTTTCAAACAATATCATTGTTTTCGGTTGGGACATTCGACTGTGCACTATATAGTTAAAGACGTATGTGAAGCTATAATACACGAATTGTTAGCAGAGGTGATGCCATCGCCAAATAAAGAAAGATGGGAAAAAATTTCTGATGAATTTTGGCAAATGTGGAATTTTCCGAATTGTTTAGGGGCACTAGATGGCAAACATGTTGAAATATTTGCACCACCCAATAGTGGCTCGCAATACTTTAACTATAAGCGCACCTTCTCAATAGTTTTATTAGCTTTAGTAGATGCAAATTATAAGTTTATTGCCGTCGCTATCGGGGCTTATGGCAAGAATAGCGATGGAGGAATATTTGCGAATTGCAATTTAGGCAAAGCTTTAGAAGCGAATACACTAAATATACCAGAAGACAAAAATCTTCCTGGGACTCGGGACAAAGCACCATATGTGATTGTGGGCGATGAAGCATTTCCCCTAAAAACTTACCTTATGAGACCTTACCCCGGCTCTGTGATAAATGGGGATATAGAAAAACAAGTTTTTAATTATAGACTCTCGCGAGCCAGGCGAGTATCCGAAAATGCTTTTGGAAATTTGGCTCAAAAATTTCGAATCTATTTCAGAAGTATTAATTGTTTACCCGAAAATATAGATAAAATAATAATGACCACTTGCATTTTACATAACTATATTGAAGACAACTACTGTATAACCCAATATTTAGAACCTCCACAAGGAGAACCTATTATGAAAAATCTACCTAAGCAAGGTGGAAATGCCCTTGCTGCCGCATTTAAAGTACGTGAAAAATATAAGACATTTTTTAATTCAGCGAGTGGATCATTACCTTGGCAAAGGGAGAATTTTTTATAAACAACATAATGGTTTGTGTTTATTTTTCTCTCATATGTACTTTCTTTTAAGTGTTGTTTCTAAACCATATTAATAAAAATATTAAGACGTGACTTACCTGTTGCATTTAATTCCTGCCCGATTTTAGACCATATTTGGTCTTTATGACTATTATCACTGTATTTTCTGTGTGCCATGTTGTACAGTTCTTCATATTGGCGCACTGCTTCTATTATCTTTTCGTCATTCATAATCAATAAACAAATACAAATAAATTTACCCGATATCGTACAGATCAATATAATATAACAGTACAGTATTGTACTTTGATGTTCCGTTCCAATATTCAACACTGCAGAAAAGTAACGAAACGTCACGGAACGTCACGTCAAAGAAACGTTTGAAACTTATCTTGACGGTTCGTGACGCTGACGGTACGTTCCGTTACGTCTCTATGTGAATGTTACCACACGAAATGTATTATACAATATTTTGACGTTACGTTGCCGGTCGGTGACGCGACGTTGACGTTCCGTAAAATGCGAATCGACCTTAAAACGTCGATTCCGGCTTGGGTTCGAAACATAAGCATAACTATACAGATTTATAAAAATGTTGTCTGCAACCCACCACACACAATTTCCCAATCCGGCTTGCAACCGTGAGATCTTAATGCTAAAATCCTTCTCTGGAATTTCTGTCGTTCGAATTCGACTTTAAACTGTAGGTTTCCCGTGTTTCTACCTTAGCGCTGAGGAGAAACACGTGGCAGAGAAGAGGTTGATGCCCAGCAATGGGACGAAAAAGGCTGTCAATGATGAAAAACTTTTACAGCCATTTGTGAGGTATTAGAACTCGCGGTAAAGGCGAATAGCAGATTTAGGTACACTGAATGACCTTAAACTAATTCTAACAGTCAACATTCTCTGCTATTTGTTGCTGTGCGTAAGTCAGCCAGAAAGTGTTTATTAGTTTCAAAGTAGTAATATGTATATATGTAGCAAATGGAATTTAATCCTACCAAAGTAATGAGACTAATGTAATTGGTAATGGAAGTCCACCATTTTCTTAAGCCCTTATCGTAAATTAATTAACTAATTATATTTATTAATAAAGGTGACGGGCCGAGAAGCAAGTGATAAGCTGTTTAAATATGCGTAGCTCGCAAGTATTTACGTAAATGTTTATTTCATCCTATGAATCTTCTTTTCACGAATCGTTGGATTAACAGTAATCAGAACATACGAGATTGAGCTATTTCATTCCTGTATTGTCGCTCCTGCAGTTACTTGAAATTAAATCAAAACTAGCGCAGCATGCAGTAGTTCACAGTTTCATCAACAGAAGGTGGTCAAACGAAGGTCGAGCCGATGTTTGTTTCTGCGCAGGATGCTAGCATCTGCATCGTGTTTCTGCCAATCGTCATAGAGCAACTAGCGAATATTATATTTTGCTGTTAATTAGGGAAAACCCTAACAGAAACTTATGGAATGTTAGAAGCCGTATTCGATGAACAACTGATTTTACTTGTGTTTAAATAGTTTAAACGTTTCAAAGGTGGACGTGAAGATGTTCAAGATGACGCTAGAATCAGGCATCCATCGATCACCCGAAATGCAGATTTCGTGGGAATCATCACTAAATGACCTTCCGAATGATTGCAAATGAGTTCAACATGAACAAGGAGATTCTTCGACAAACTTTTCTTCCGGAAGAGTAACATTCGTGCAAAATTCGTCCCGTACAGTTAGTCATACGACTTAAGCAAAAACGGAGGAGAATTGCATCTGGCGCAGACATTGTTGAGACTTGTGGCGGCAATGAAAATAGCATAGAATTAATGGATGTTTTAGTACGATCATACGACGAAACGCCAGAACATGCAGTGTATTGAACAATCATGACCAAGACGTAGAAATCGCATTTCTGTTTCATGTCCCTAATTTTTCTTTGGCGAAAAGGGTTGATTCTTGTTGCTTGACAATGTATCTGCCTATACTGCACTGATTGTGAAGTTTCATTATTTATCATGTAACATGGCGTTGTTGAAATCAGTCATCCACCCTATTCACGTGATTTGGCACCAGCTGACTATTTTCTCCTTCCTAATCAATCTCTTTTGAAGGGAAACGGTTTCAGGGCATAGAACAGATTAAGCAAAATTTAACTTCGGAATTGAAAGTAGTTCCTCAGAAAGCTTTTGCGTGCTGTTTTCAAAATTTTTAGAACGTTGTAATAATGTGTTAAAGTAAATTGAGACTAGTATGAATAAATATCACATGCCTTTCGTGTTACTTAAATGATATGGCAAGGGCAAGAGTTAGAACACAATGCCTCACCTAAATATCTCGGAATCCGATTAGACCGAACACTGTCATTTCGGAAATACTGCCAAGCGACCAAAGGAAAGGTACGCGCGAAAACTCACCAACACTAAACCCCACACACCTTGAACTTCGGCGATGGCACTGTGTTTCTCCGCTGCAGAATATGCCGCACCTGTATGAGCTCAGTCGTCACATACCACGCACGTTGACGCCGCACTTAACGTGACGGTTTGCATAATATCAGGATGTCTATATCGAGAAAATCTACCCTATAGGTGGTATTGCTCCACCCGCCATCAGGAGATGTGTTGCCTCGGAAGCAGAAAGGAAAAAGCAAACTACCGTCCACAGGCATTCCGTATGGACACGAGATTCAGCGATGCAGACTGAAGTCCCAAAAAAACTTTTTGCGGAAGACAACACCCCTGAAAGCGTCATGCAAAAGCCGCCGCCTTAACCTGTGGCGTGAGATGGCGTAACACAGGTGAGTAGAGCCAAAGGAGGAGCTAGCTGCTGGTAGCCACCTAGACTACCCAACGTTGAAAGCCCTTAACAGATTGCGGACGGTCGTTACATGCTGCAAAAGTAATCTGAAGAGATGGGATTGCAGAGAAGACGATTGCTGTAAATGTGGTGCGACCGAAGATCAACATTTGTTTTTGTGCCCACACATAGAAGGTTGGCCAACGAACGAGTAGTGAAGATAGCCAGAGACAAATCACCAAGAGGCCACAGAAATCAAGGTCGGCCACGGAAGAGGTGGAGCGATAACCTGAACGTGACATAAACAGGCAAGAAACCGAAGAAGGAACAGGCGAAAGCCTAATTAGAAGACGGAAGAAGAAGAAGAAGAACACATAGAAGGTTCATGCACAGTGGAAGATACTATTTTAGCCAATGACAGGGCCATTCGCGTGGCTGAATATTGGAAAGGGTCTATTTGATTTGGTGATCCGGACACAGAAAGTAAGTAAATAAGTAATGATATTTCCTTCTATTCTGCCAAATCGGGAATTACCTATATTGTCTCGGATACTACATAAGCATGCTTATATGTATAACTGTCAATCCATAGAGGTACGTATTAATATGTGTCTTTTATGTGGTGAACGCTTTCAGCTCTGAGTTCTATGAATTCAAAGTTTGAGGGACTTAAAAGTTAAGACAAGTGGAAGCGATACAGAATTAATATGTAGTCTGTATCAAAATCACCGTCTACTAGTTTCATGTATTATGCACTTCACAGTGGTGATTGTCTGATATCGACGGCCCTGTCAAATTGGATTAACTAATGTAGTAAATAAATGAAACAAACAACTGTCGGTAACTGGTTTTCTTTATTTCTTGCATTCTTAAATTAAATTAAATTAAATTAAATCACTAAATATACGCATACACTTTACATAGTATAATTCAGCATTGTGCGAGGCATCATACACGAAGTGTTTCGAGCAAAAATATATAGCTTTATGTTAAATATTGACAGACTACGTGATCGAATATCTAATTTGAATATGCGAGAGCAAACTGCAGACACACAAACGGTTGCATATTTACTACAATCCGGTCATGTATGTAGCCGGAATTTAGTTGGAAATTCATTATGTGATTCTGATCCTTTCCGGCTATATACACGATGATTAAAATAGACACTGATTTTTTGTATTAGGTACACAGTAATGAAGTAATTTAGGCGCGTGTTAAAATTGAAACAATCTTCTTTCTTTATGTGTATATTAATACAGGGTGTCCTCACTGAAATAGTCCACCCTGAATAACTTTGTAAATGATCAATTTTGAAACAATCGGCGAGACGGATCAACAACAGTTTGAAGGGGGACATCTGTTACCATGTCCATCTACCATCTACTCAACCTCATCCCCCTAGCCCCCACCATCGCTAACTTCAAAATTTAAAATGGCAAGTGGTACAGGGTGATAGTTTATTTGAGAGGTTTTCCTGTTCTTTATACAATATAACAATTTTGTGTAATACTGTCGATTCGTTTTCGAGAAACGGCATTTTAAAGTTTCCGATGCGTATGGGGAACGTTTAATAAAAATTTTAAGAAAATGCGCAATATATTAGATAACATAGCTACAGCACAAAATAATACATTGCTTTTTTTCTAACCCCTTGGCTACCGGTCGCATTTGCGTCGGCGCCGACATTATACAGTGTATTATTTGTGTTGTTGCTATGTTACTCTATAACATGAAAATTTTTTTGAAGTTTTTGTTTTCCATATGCGTCGAAAATTTCAAAATGTCGTTCCTCAGAAACGAATTAATAGTATTTTTAGATTATATAAATACCTTTCAAATGAACAATCACTAGATTCCGCTTGGCATTTAAAGTAGGGGTTGGTGGTGGTGGGAGCTAGGGGAATAAGGTAGCGTAGATAATTTACATGATAAATATGCCTCCCCCCTTTCAAATTATTTACCTGTCCCACCGATTTTTCAAATTTGATTATTTACAAAGTTATTCAGGGTGGACTGTTTTAGTTGAGACATTCTGCATAATAATATAAGGGTATTCTGGTTTATACTTAATCATTTTTTTTTCATAATGGTAATCCTCGTTTTTACCGCTTGCGCAGTGTCACGGCGGCGTGAGGCAAAGCTAAGGTAGTTTGTGCTATCCACAACAGGGCCCGACTCTGTGGGTTACCGTATTGGTGCGAAACCGTACTTCACCTGCCTGATGTATAGATGTTTATGGTCTTGATACTCCTCTAATGCGACCGTAAAACGAGGAGTCAGGCCCTATTTTTCAATAGGCCCGATAGGCCCGTGCCTAGGGCCCCTGAGTCAGGGGGGGGCCACGCTCGACCCAACTGTGACTGTTTAAAACAACAGTTTATTTATATTTAAAAATGATTTATATTTCAAATTATTTATATTTAAAAATTATTTGATAAATTTAGCTGTCATTTATTATTTATTATTATTACGATCCGAAATTCAAATTCAACGCGATAACTGTCAGAAGCGAAAGACATTTTGAAGAAACTTAATTCATTTGAGTTTGCTCTTATGACTATTATTTGGAACAAATTATTGGAAAGGATCAATGCAACCAGCAAATCTTTGCAAGAAATTAAAAATAACTTCACTGTAGCTTGCGAACTTTATAAGAGTTTAACTATTTTCGTTACAAATTTAAGAGCACAATATTGGGAAATTGAAGAAGAGGCAAAAAAATTGCATCCTGAGAACACATGGTATAAAGATGAAACTACCAGAATACGGAAAAGAAAAAAATGTTCTGAAGAAAGTTCTTCTGAGGAAATTGGTTTTGTGGGACATGAAAACTTTAAAATAAACACTTTTTCGTAATTTACGACAAATTAGTCATGGAGTTAAAAAGAAGGCACGAATCTTACAATTCTGTTAATGATATTTTCAATATATTTTTTGTGGATAATTCCAAAGGGGATTTCAAAACAAGTCTTAAATATATTGAACAATACTACAATCAGGATATCGATGTAAATGACCTAGAAAATGAATTAATGTAATTTAAGGAAATGTGTAAATCTAGCAACATTGTTCAAAATCCTGAAAAAATGTTAGCGTTTTTAATCGAAACTAACACTGTCTCAACATTTTCCAATGTTGAAATATTATATATATTACGGATATATTTGTCAATACCAATAAGTAACGCGTCAGGTGAACGATCATTTTCCACTCTAAAAAGGGTAAAATCATATCTTAGAAACTCTTTGAACCAAGATAACTTATCATCTTTGGCCCTTCTTAACGTGGAAAATGAGGTACTAGAAAATATAGATTCTAATGAAATTATAAACCAATTTGCGGAATTAAAAATTCGCAAAAGAACAATTTAAATATTTTAATTTAATGCGCTTTAGGCTAGTAGGAATGTTGGTTTTGTATTTTTTTCTCTATTAAGACATGTGTGTTCTGTGCTGGTTCTATTATTTTATTTATTTTGTGTTATATCTATTTTATGTTGACAAAATGATATATATGTTGGTTTTTGACAGTACTACTTATTGTTATTGTTTTTTGTTTTATTTCTGACACCAAGTTTTTCGCCTGCCTATTAATGCTTTCCTAATCCTGCGAGGGGCCCCCAGAAGGTATATGAGCCTAGGGCCCACTAGAACCAAAAATAGGCACTGCGAAGAGTGCCATTAATTTGATCCCCAATGACAAATGGAGACCAGGACGCAGTACCGATTACCCAGGGAATTAGAAAAATTTCCGTACCCCTGGAGTGATTCGAACAGGGAAGCGTTCGGCCTATTACATCCAAAGTCTGGCTGTCTTAGCACTGAGCCACCCTATCCTTGGTTTATACCTAAATAGTTTTTAAATGTAATTTATATTACCGACCGTACACATGAGCAAATGGAATACCCACTAATAACATCGAAGAAGTGTCAGTAAGTAATTTATAAACATCCTTCTGCTGGATGAATGTATCAGCACTTCATATGTACAGAGAGATAATTAATACCAATCCAAAAAATCTACTTTTTACACAAAATTTAACAGCACATTATGATATTAACTACAGAACTTCTGACATTTCATAACATGTGGTTTGTGGTGATTAACTGAGTTGGGGTAATTTAATATTGCAAGCTTACTAAAAATCGTATATAAAAGTCTATACTACCAGCAAAAAAAAATGTACATCTAAATTTGAATGCCTTCGTTACCGTACTTCGTACAATACCAAAATTAAAAGTAAATATTTACAGCACATATATAGAAAGTCGTTTTTTTTTTATTAAATGTTAAATATGATCTTGCTGTGATGACATCATATATATATATATATATATACATAATATTTACTTCGTACGACGTTACATACATAGGCTGGAAAAAATCTGCAAAGCTGGTAGCTTATACTTAGTGAACGTCGTTGCCATATTATTGAGGAAACCGTTCAATCAATGACGTCATAAATATCTACGACATGTATAGCTACGTCGGTTTGCTGCTTCACGTATTTCAATGTGATAAGTTACGTGAATATACAGCTTTAATATAATTATTTTCTAATTTCACGGCCATTTGTAGTACAGGGTGGGCAAATTTCGATGTTTGTATAGGGTAACTCGGTAACTATAGGAGATACAAAAAAATGGAAGTCACATTTTCGATCTCTTTTTTTGAGACAAATTCACTGGCGGAAACAAAAATTTGCTATCGTCTTTTGTTTTCGAGTTATAAACAAAAGTTCGATTTTTCGACTATTAGACACATGTGAATATCGTGGTTGTTTGTAAAGTTAGGAGAAAATAACTTTTACATTC
>JABXWE010025857.1:0-15617 GCA_014611495.1 Limonius californicus
AAATTTGATGATTCTTCCCAATCGCACAATGTTGATGTGGCTTCGAAGGACCAAAATGTTGCGTATTAACTATACGCGATTGCTTTAGCACTAGCTACCATTAATGAAATACTTGTGCTTGGTTTTGTATGTTTTATTATAAAAATGCTGGCTGCACACTGCCACGATTGGTACAGGAATGCATATATGCAAAACTTTAGCTGAGCTTGCGTAGAAGCGTAGACGCATGGGTTTTTCTACCTGCGCTTTCATTTGGGTCCCAACATGATGCACATGCTTAGGCCCTTTATTTACCACAATTACTATTTAAAAATGAATAAGTACGTAGTTACAAAGAAATATGCGGATGCAGGTAGCTGTGACGCAACAAAAATCACATCACGATAGAGCAATACATGATTTAAAGTTACTTTTGTATGTACCCACAGGATCCTCTGTTTTAACTGAGCAAAGGTTTACCTTTCTATTTTTAAATAGAATGTATATTTTTGTAATTTCCAATTCCTACTTAGCAGGATAAATAATTTTACACTAAGCTAAGGTTATGTGGATCTAAGGCCAAAGAATTCTGCATTATTTAACTTATATTTAATAGCATATTTGGAGATTTTTATTTCTGTTTATGAGAAAAAAATAAAGTTACTTAATTCTAATTTACTGGAAAGATACTAGATTTTAGTATTCAACAGTAGTGCAATGTCTAGCAAAATAATGCATTGTTACATTTGAAAGGCCATTAAAATAATCAATTTGATATAGGGTATAAAATCATAACAATTTTTCACAGACTGCTACAAGAAAACGGTTTTTGGCCATAACTATTATTTATAAAAATAATAATAATGAATATTAAGCAATATCTAGAATTTCATTGTGGATCCATTAATCCTTTTATGCCTCATTTAACCCTTTGTTGCCTGACGGTACTTCTAAGTATTATATACTTTAAACGCTACTAAAATCTAGATAACACGTTTATGTGTACTTTTCCTGACGGTACTGTGGAGTCTCAGGTAATTCGTTCCTATGCGCAACGCGCATGTCTGTAAATAAAGGTCAAATTGCAATTTACATCATTTATTTGTTATGGTGAATAGTTGACTGTGAATGATCAACAGGTGCCAAATTCTTTTGTGTTTTTTGTCTACAGAAACCCGCGGTAAGTAAAAATAATAGATCTATAATCGAAAACTATCTATGTAGAAAACATAGGAATAGTTATTTAACGTTATTTACACAATCACCTGAGTTTTCGTGGTTTTTCGCAGAGTCCGTAAAAGTACCGTCAGGATAATGGAGCAAGATTCACGTGTAAAATGGTATTACAAAAAACCACTTTCTGAACAGGAATTACAGGATATAGCAAACCACATTTTAGCAGCAGACTTACCACTAGATAATAATTTTGACACCGACATTGAATCAAGCGATGACGATGCTGATTTTGAGTCTGCATTTCCTTACAGTTGTACATACAAAAAGACATTATGTGAAGAAAACAATTTGTAAACCGAAACAACCGAGGGAAATAAATCAAAAATAAATATTCTGCAGAACATTACACTTGTTCCTGGTGGTTCTAGGGACTCCAGTAACGAAAATGTTGGTGTTAGTAATACACCCACACAAAATGCAAGTTTATCCGAATCACATAAGCCGAATGATGCTGATGTACCGATACAAGATATTAGTCGAACTCTTGGAAAACCAAAGCGTATATTGCGATCAAAAACTGAAACACAGACAATATATGATGCAGTCAATGATGAAACACAACAGCAACCTGATCGTAAATGGACAAAAGGTAAAGTTGAGACCAAGATTCCCGAGTACAAAGAGGTAGAAGGAGTTGTTAAAGAACTTTTTCAAGACTGCGAGACACCAACAAGTTTCTTTATAAAAGTTCTTGGCAGTACGGTCGGCAATATTGCCTTTCAAAGTAATATATATATATATATATGCTGTTCAGAAGAATAAAAAATTGGACCTTACAGAAAAAGAACTACTTAGTTTCATTGGAATAAACTTTTTCATGGGTTACCATCAATTACCTAATTGGAAACATTACTGGAATGGTGCCCCAGATTTAGGAGTTCCTTTAGTAACTAACACTATGCCACAAAATAGATTTGAAGCAATTTTATCAAACATCCACTGCAATAACAATTTGCATATACCAAAAGATAACAAGGGTAAATTATTCAAACTGCGACCTTTTATTACACAGTTGAACGAAAACTTTCAGAACATATACAAAACTACACGAAGAGACAGCGTAGACGAGAGTATGATCTTGTTCAAAGGCAGATCAACTCTAAAACAATATAATCCAAAAAAACCGATAAAACGAGGATACAAAATCTGGTACCTAGCTGACCAGCATGGTTATATAGCTAATTTTGAGGTTTACCAGGGGAAAAATGAAGAACTACAAAATGAGTTTGAAAACTTTGGATTGGGGGAGCGTGTCGTTCTAATGCTCACGAAGCCTTACTGGGGCAGGAACAAGATTGTGTATTGCGACAATTATTTTACTTCGATGTTTTTATTGGAGAAACTACGTGTTGAAAATACTTTAGCGTGTGGAACAATTCGCTCAAATAGAAAAGGCTTACCGAAAAAGCTGTATAGCGACAAATCACTGAAACGAGGAGATTTCGATTATAGGCATTCAAACACAAATATAGGATATTTTAAATGGCAGGACAATAGAACTGTACACTTTGCTTCTAACTAGCATGGAAGTGAGAAATGTTTAGTAAAAAGGACCAATAAAGATGGTTCTAGAAGTGAAGTAGATTGTCCATTAGTTGTCGAGGACTACAATCGCCATATGGGCGGTGTCGACCATGCCGATCAGCTTAGATCTACTTATGGTTTGAACCGCAAATCTAAAAAATGGTGGCATCGTCTACTTTGGGGTTTTTTGGAAATAGCATTTGTCAATTCCTGTATAATATATTGTAAATTCAACGGAAAACTTAGCACTCTGGAATTTCGACGATCTGTTGTTCTAGGACTGAACATGAATAAATGTGAATCCAGAAACAGAACATCCGTTTTGAAGCCAATACAAAAACGACGTAAATATAACTTCAGCGAGCTAGATGATATACGTTTGGGCAATAGAGGTAGTCACTGGGTTAAATATGAAGACAATAGCGGCCGTTGCGAATTTTGTAGTGCCCAAGGAATTCAATCATCACGGCCCCACAGCAAGTGTAGCGCATGTGGTGTATTCCTCTGCTTGAATGAGAAGAAAAACTGTTTTGTGGCATATCACGAGGTAAATATATAATATATAGGAGTAAAACTGTAACCTATCGAGAATTATTACTTAACATTAGAACGTTTCTTTTGTGTTTATTTAGAATACTTTTTATAATTGGTTGTAATACATAATAATAAACAGTGTTTGGTCTTGTACTTATTTTTGTCAAATAAATATATACCCTTTACGTAGAAGTGTTTTATTGGTTAGTATTTCCTGACGGTACTTACAAGTCCAAAATTTTCAAAATTCTTGATACACATCAGAAAATTTTGAAAAAATTCACAGTAACTATTTAGACCATACAAGTAAAAAAAAATAAAATACATCAAAATGATATTTTTTTCACTAGTTGGGCAACGAAGGGTTAAAGCGACCACTATTTAACCTTCGGATGGCCAAGGTGGGGTCCAACCGGACCCCAGAACTATTTTTTGTGTCGTAGCTATTTTAATAGCAAGCAAATCGGTTTGAGGCTTTTTCCAGCTGAATATTTATCATTTATACATACCCTTATATAACCATTTAGCGTCAAAATTTTTCGTTTTTTTTAAATTAATTAATTGTTGCTTGGGGTCCGCTTGGACCCCACCTTGGTCATTCATTTAACAAAATCTAAGTTTGTATAAACGTTAAGTTTCATTAAAAATCTATATTTATAAAGTATATCGCTGAACTTTTTAACTCGAATTAGTAATTTATACAGTTCATATGGTTGGCTGACTCATAATAAAGCGTAATTTGTAGATTTCCCATATTATAGCAAATTCAAATTTCGCGCCGAAATTGTAACGTTCTCGTTGCGAATGAATCCCGGGATTCAGGTGTATGATTGCGCAGACTATGTATACAGAAGTCTAGAACGCGGTTATGTTCTGCCAAGACTACCCTAATATCTTGTTCAAATTGTCAGGTGTAAAAGTGTAAAAGCAATTAGTATTACACTGCAATAACCCTTTTTGTTTATTTATCTTTTATTTTTTGTGTATCCCTAGATTTTTGTATTACACTGTAATAATCGTTTTGTGTTGATTCATAAATTTATATTACACTGTAAAAATTGCTTTTTGTTTGTAATAATAAAAGATGGTTGTCTAAAAAACTATTATTTTTTATTTATTAATTTATTAAATCGCTATATGTCGGAGTATAACTTAACGTAACCTTTATTCAAAATTTACCTTATTTTTTAATCTGATAGATTTTGGTGCTTATTATAAGCAAATACTTCAATTTACAATGAACAATTAGATAAAATAGAGGCACTGGGCTAAAAAATTTTTGGGGTCCGCTTGGACCCCACCTTGAGCATCCATGTAACCAAAAATAGTTTGGCCATCCGAAGGGTAATGTGTTAATCTAATCTTATATTATAGTAAATACTATTTTAAAGATAACTGTAGTCAGCACTCTATCTATGATACCCTGTACACGTGTTCAGAAAACCATAAAATTCTATGTAAATCTACAAGTATAAGGTCTTTAAAAGCCAGTAAAAATGAAGATAGTTGTAAACAAATTTAGTAAGTACATACAAATCTATAAAATTCTATGTAAGATTAGATTAACACATTAAATAGTAGTCTACAGATGTCAAATAAATTCTTCAGAAGTAAATGTAAGTGTTTAGAATTTCATAAAGTTCTTAAAAGTCCTAAACACTTTTTGCAGTAGAAATATTTTTAGATCTACAGAATTTATAAGAAATTGTGCAAGACTATTTGCATTGCTTACCAGACCACATGATTTTTGTACTATTTCACAAACGTTAATTTACAAGGCTTGACTTGTATTATTATTTATTCATATCTTGGATTACCATGTCCACTTGCATTGCATCCCTACTTATATGGAATACAGAATTACAAAATTTATAAGAAAATCAAAAATGTAGTGTTCCATCGAAGATAAAAATCTCAAAACAGCTGCGAGGTGGAGATATTTTATCTACCTTATGGTTTATTACGTCTAAATATAATAATAAAACGGCTAGATACTAGGGCTTTTTTTATTGAAGGGTCAACATAAACGATTTAGTAACAAGAGCTGCACTTGATGAATCTACCATTATGGGCATCTATTAAATAAAATCAAAGAAAGCCTTATGGTTTATTAGGTCTAAATATAATAATAAAACGGCAACATGCTAGGGCTTTTTTTATTGAAGGGTCACATAAACGATTTAGTAACTTGATGAATCTACCACTACGGATATCTATTAAATAAAATCAAAGAAAGCGCAAAATTAACATACCATTTTTTAAGCCCATAATATAAATAGTATCAAGGGAATCCACTATACTCAGTCCTAACCCAAACCAATCATGATAACCTTCTGAAATTGGTTTCAAGTGATCATGTCCCCATGCAAACTGTTTGTAGCCTTTCCACGCATGCTTAAAAGCCTCAACAACAGCTCTTTGTCGATCATCAGTTGGACCTAAAACAGATAA
Source organism: Limonius californicus (assembly GCA_014611495.1). NCBI lineage: Eukaryota > Metazoa > Arthropoda > Insecta > Coleoptera > Elateridae > Limonius > Limonius californicus. The sequence continues at coordinate 5,725 of JABXWE010025857.1, forward strand.
TTTACTTAATATTAAGTCTAGCTCAAATTACTGGCAAAATATACAAACTAAAACTCCTCAAAATCTCAAAATTGTATGCTGTGTACACAATACATACCAGTAAATTGTACTCCTATGTTTGGACGAGCAAGCACATGCTTAACATTCACATTGTCATCAATTTGCACATCACCAGGTTCTTCCAGTACTTGATTCTCATTTTCTATCTCATTAAAATCATTTTCCACGTCCCGTGGATCATTCCTTATATTAACTAACACATCCTTCTTTAGAGTATTTACTTCTGGCTTTTCTACATCGATTATTGCACTATCTGAGTTACCAGGAAGGAAGTATAATATCGTAAACAATATCGCAACAATTGACATATAGATTAAGCTACGTTGGAATCTTGAAAGCTGATTCCACCACTGAAAAGTAATACATCGACGATATCTGCAAATAATTACTAAAATAAAGCAACCTACCCTCCAACAACTCTTTGCTTTCCTGGAATCAGCAAACACTTCACTGGTAAGGTTAAGAGTAACATGGTCGCTTTGCGAAGCAGCCATAGCTTTTTTGTAATTACATTATAATACACATGATTTGGAGCTCACACAGGTTGATTGAGTATTTTCAGGAATGGTATTAAAGCTTAAGGAAACCTGTGAATTTGTTAAAGTTTGCAAAATGTGTTGCAAATGTCAAAAAGACATATTGCCAACGCAACAGAAATGGGCGAAGCACAGCAGATTTTAAAATTCGGAATAAATTCATACTGATTTAGTAACTTATAATATTTTTCCTATTGCATATTTATCATAAATTAACCTTTTTAAATTTCTCCTGTGTGGTGGTAGCTCAATCGGTAGAGCGCTCGCTTTCTGAATAAAACGTCGATTCTGGCTTGGGTTCGAAACCCAAGCAGAACTATGCAGATTTATAAAAATCTTGTCTGCAAGCCACCACACACATATTCCTAGTTCGATTGGCCATCGTCGGATCTTAATGCTAAAAACCTTCTCTGGATTTTCTGTCGTTCGGATTCGACGTTAAACTGTGTTTCTGCCTTAGCGCTGAGGCGAAACACGTGGCAGAGAAGAGGCGCTACAACGTTTGGTGGGTCTTGGCCTGTTCAAGTATCCTCCGCCGTTGGTCTCTGTCTCGAGCGACTGCCTTCCAGTTTCTTACGCCTAGAGTGTTCAGGTCTTTTTCCACCATGTTGAGCCATCTAAGTTTGGGTCTTCCTGCACTTCATCTTCCTTCTGGTATTGTTAGTAGCAAGGGTTTTGTGGGGTTTTTGCCTTCTCTTCTAATTACATGTCCTGCCCATCTACGGTAAGCCGGCCTATTTTTATGGTTTGGACGATGTCTGGTTCATTGTAGGTACATCTCATATATGTAGTTCGTGGTTATATCTTCTCCTCCAGATTTGTTTTTCATTCACAGGGCCATATATGTTTCGTAGGATCTTCCCTTAAAATATTTTTAGGTGGGTTTCATCTGACTAGATTAGCGTCCATGTCTCTGAGGCATATGTTAGAACTGGTCTTATTAGAGTTTTGTAGTATTCGTTTGTTGATGTTATTGACGTATTCTTCTGCCCCCTCTTCTGATTGTAATTTGTTTGTGTTGAGTTTCCTCTGCCGGTGGCTTTTGCCTTTTTTGACGTTTGATATTCTTCCCCTAATTTTGGTTCCTACAAGGTAGTGGTCAAAGTCGATGTTTGCGCCTCGATATGATCTTACATCTATGAGGTCTGACCAGTCGCAGGCTTCGATTAGTATATGGTCAATCTGGTTGCATGTCAAACCGTCAGGTGATCTCCATGTTGCTTTGTGTATGTTTTTGTGACTGAATGTAATACTTCCCACAATCATATTTCTGGACAAGTTGACCGTCCTTAGTTCATTGTCGTTGGTTTGTTGATGTAGGCTATGTTTTCCTATTTAAGGATATAGAATTGGCTCTTTCGCAACCTTTGCGTTCATATCGCCTATCACTATCCTGATGTCGTTTACTGGGTATCCATCGTACGCCCTTTCCAGAGAGTCGTGGAATTCATCCTTTGCTTCTTCACTCTTGTCTTCGGTTGGTGCGTGGGTGTTAATTATACTTACATTGAAGAATTTTCCCTTTACACGTATAGTGCAGAGTCTTTCATTTATCGGTGTGAATTTTATGATAAGGTGGTTTACCCTCGTGGATACTGTAAATCCGATCCTGAATATGTGTTGGTTTGTATGGCAGCTATAATACATATCATGTTGTCGTTTCTGTAGTATTCCACTGCTCGTACATCGTATCTCATGAGTAGCTATTATATCGACTTTATATTGTTTCAGCACATCAGTAAGCATTCTTATTTACTTTTCGTAATAGTAGGTGTTTTACGGGGTGGGTTTATCAGCCCCACGCCCAAACCCTCCTCCTTTACCTGGGCTTTGGACCAGCATGGTGCCGTTATAAACCGTCACACCTGTTAGATATGAAGTGAGGTGCAAATAAGTAGAGTAAGTGTCAATATGTATGGAGGTGGTAGTGAACCGCCATGGTCACTGTTGTTCTTATAATCAAGTTGTAACTACGAATTAAACAATAAAGTAAGAGTGTATGTATCCTTATTAGTCTATGGTTTCATATACAACATAATTGGCGACGAGGATAAACCGATAAAGCATACAGAGGAGAAATTCCATTGCGAGAACGTTATGAGTCAGAGCTAGTCCAACCGCCACAACGAAAAAGTCAAGTCCTACCGCTGCACCAAACTCGAGGCAGTCTAGATCAGTCCTATCGGTAGAGAAGTAGTAAAGCAATAGAAAATGGCATTGTTTGGTCAATTAAGCGAATTTAAATCGGAAAAAGAAGAATTTTTGTCATCATCATCAGCATCATCATCATCATCTGACATGGAGCTGACTCGAGAGTCGATCCTGGATACGCCAGGCCCACCCCATGCCAGTAAGGTGGGTAGGAATTTCCGGGATAGGGTGGGATCGGGTGGGGCATTGCACAACGTTAGCATGCCTGCAATGTATACCGCAAGGCACCGCTGTTGCAACACCGGGTAGTTAGTAAGCTACGCATCAATGGGATTTTGAGTACGCACCCGGGACCGTTATAATATCTATTAGATTCGACTAAACTACAATACTAGACTGCTTGATCACTTAGCTGTTCTCCTCCTCTCGCCCTCGTTTTGCTGGTTTCCTCGTTGTTTGCTTGCTGACCTCCGCCTTGTCCCCTTTGATCGGTCCGTCTATCGAGCCGAACCAGCACCCCAACATCAGCAGCAGTAGGAGGTGGTCGCTGGTTCTGTTGATCGTTGGTACTCCCTCAGTCCTCCCCCTTGGTCCTCTCCCCCTGAATAATTCTCGTGCACTTCTCACTAAAATTGTTTTGTCCTAAACCGCCCAAGGTCCGTGCGCACTCTCGTCTTATACGCGCAGTCCGTACGACTGGAATGCTTATTCAGAAGATCTTGTAACGTATAGAAAAGCGATTTAGCTAACTATCACAACAGAGTATTCTCCATCCTTTTCTAGCTATGAACTTTGGAGAAATAAAGCGATTTTTAGTAGCGTAATTTCATGTGGTTCCTACACGCTTAATAACAATGATTTCAATTGAATAAAAACTTACTAGCAACCAGTGGCGGAACAATGTTTAGTAGGGCCCTGGTGCAAAAGACATTTAGTAGGCCCCTTAAGTAAGCAAAAAGGATCAAAATGAGTCGCACCTGATGATTTTATTACTACTTAAGTGGACGTTTGTTTATACGCACCTGAAATAACGGACCTGATTCTTTATCGTTCAATTTTATGTTTTTTTCGGAATCTTTCAAAGTTTTAGCAAGGAAGAAAATAAAATTGAATATTTACATAAAAGAAACTTACCTAGATTTATAGAAAATGTTCCCTGCGAGCTTTTTTCTCTGCGAATGATGCTTTTCGTAAAAACTGACTAAATTTTGGGCCCTTTCATATATCTCTTCTTCGGTTGTGGAAATCAGTTTTGAGGGATATATTATTTCAAATGTGTCAGAAACACTCTTTAATCCCTCAAATGTATTGCGAAATTGAAAAATTATAACATCAAGGGCGCGGTAAAAAATATTTACTTTAAAATATTCCTCCGAATCGGTCAATCGCTCGTCTTCGCATAACTCGTCAAAGTGTTTTGTTTTGTTTTTTTATGTTGCTTTTGACTAAAAGTTGATGTGATGCCCCATTTAGTAGCAATTTCTTCGGCTTTATTTTTAATATCATTGAAATTTCTTCGAAGATTATTTAATTTAATCATAGCACTCTCCAATAATTTCACTACCTTATCCAACTGCATATCTGAACGTTGCAGAAGTGTTGAGACTGCGTTAATAATTTGAAGAAATTTACATTGAAAAATCGTCAGAAAAATAAATTGAAAGCTTTCTAATTGTTTACGCATTGAAAGCGCCTGGTTCCTTTTTTCGGTATTTTTTGAAAGCAAAATTATTTGTGTTAATCCTTTAAGTATATCTACGTACCTAGACTTTAACGCAGCCAAGGAATCATGTCTAGAAGACCACCGTGTTGGAGATAACCTCTTCAAAGATACTGGAATATTGTCCGATATTGAAGACAATTCTTTTAACATATGCTATCGCTTAATGCTATGCCCAAAAAATGTATATAATTTTTCTACCATATCATAAAAGTTTCGGAGTTCGGTAACATCCTTTACGCTGTCATTTAGGGTTAAGTTTAAATTATGTGCAGCACAGTGAACATAATCAGCCGTAGGTTCCTTTTCTCGTAGCCTAGCTTGCACCCCAGAATATGCGCCGCTCATATTCGCAGCACCATCGAAGCCTTGCCCACGGCATTTCGATAACGGTAGCCCTTTTCCTTCAATCGAATCTAATATTTCTCGCTCAAGATCTTCAGCAGTTTGACCCACAATTTCATGAAAACCCAGAAATGATTCCACAATTTTTATCTCATAGCGGAATATATGAGACATTCGATCAGTTTTGGAAATATCCTGTGCAGTGTCAACAATTATAGAAAAAAAGGCGCTTTTATTATTTCTTGAATCATTTCTTCTTCAATTTTTTTAGCCAACATTAATATTATTTCATCTTGAATTTGGTGACTTACATATTACGAGAACCTTTTCTTTCTCAAGAAGTTCTTTTAGCATCGGGTCGTATTGAGCCAAAAGCTGAATTAATGAAATAAAATTACCACTGTTGGGATTGCCAATCGATTCTCGATGCCCCTTGAACGGTAAATTGCAAGTTGCCAGAGTAATTGTCGTACTTATGATACGACATGTAGAACATTTTTCCAGAAATTTTTTAATTTTTCAATTTCCTTTCCATACTGAACATCGATTGTTTTATTTGAACGCCAAAGTTGTATGGTTATGCAGGCATTTAGATGTTCATGGGACAATTCGTGTGTTTTTATTCTGTTGCTTAAATGTGTCCAATCGCGGATACCTTCCACCCAAGCTTCATTAAAAGAAGAAGCGCTCCGGTTAGCAAATAACCAACACGGCTCGCATAAGCAAAATTTTTGGATGAAGAATAACAGAGCCACGAGCGAGCAATTATCAAACCTGCCTTAAATGTTTTAAAGTAATAATTACTAGAGAAGCATCTACCTCTTTGTGTTTCATCTCGTGGAAATGGGCCTTCAGGTCGACACGATTCCATGGAAATGATTGATCGCTTTTGTTCTGAACTAATAATATTTGAAGCAAATTTTTCTCGATCTGATGTCAACATCAACATTACTTCTTCGGTGTTGCCCGTATTGGCTGCTGTTACTGCTGCACCACCGTCTTCTGGAAGACACTGTTTTGATGTTGAGGGGATTGATGGCAAAATTGTCAAATCTTTATTAATACTTATTTAAATTGAACCAGAGACTTCTTCAGATTCCTTTTTTAAAAATCATCGATTTCTGGTAATTTATGTTTAGCTTCTGCCTGTTGTTTTTTAACTTTTCTCTTTTGAGAGCCACTTTTAAATTTTTTTGGAGGTAGCGACATTGTATATTATAATTAATTAAATAAATTGTTTGAATTTTGAGGAAATTAAAAAACACTTTAGCACAAGTGCTAACAACGAAAAAAACACACACACACAAACACAAAATATCTATAAAAAACTACCTAGGCGGCTTCCGTACAAATACTTATAGTTCTAACAAAGTCAATTGCAAGACTGAACAACTGAACTGAAATATAAGGTAGAGCTTTGATCGTGTACTATTTATGCCGCTTGTGTATAGATTCAAAAAACATAAATATTTTGGTCACTTAAAAGCGAAAAGGTCCTTATCTAAATCTAAAGCATAGGCCAACTGCATTCTCGGTTCCCGGCCGCTAGAGAACGTGATTTAAGTGTAAATAAGGTGTGAATTATGGGTCTATTTTTTGTGGTAGACCCAGATCGAGTGACGAATACTACTCAGTCATCTCAGAAACTTATTTGATTAAAGAAACAAGAAACGTTTAGTACTTGGCACCACCTCGACTCCAAATATATGTAAAATAGAATTTAAAGGGGCCTATGAGAACGTGGGCCCCGGTGCAATGCACCGGCTGCACCATACAAAGTTCCGCCACTGCTAGCAACAAAAGAAGCGATTGGTTATCTAAACTCAAATAAATAAATGCATCAGTGGAGATTAAACCACTAAACTAGCTGACCTGTTAATATTTAAGCAAAACTATACACACTAAGTTTAGTAAAGTGAACTAATGAGCTAAACAAAATGAATGGCTCAACCAATGCGTAGATAAATGAACTAAAGTTTAAACCGCTAAACTATCTGCCCTATTAATCTGTGGAAATGCGCCCAAGTAAAAGCTATGGTAAATTTCGAGAATTTATTTAACAACTGACGTATTTGAATTATTCTTAGTAACTTATGCGCGCACTTTCGGGCATGTAGCGCTTTCCTTCTATTTCACGACCGCTTTTATTTGTTAAAACTCCGCACTGCACGCCTGAATTTACCCTAACGCTACTAAAAGATCGAATTTGCGACTACTATTGATTATTTGCACAACCTAATTGTTAAAAAAATGCAAATATTAATTAGAAATACAACAGTGGATTCTATTGTTAGTTAGTAACATTTTGTTTTATAACTTGACTATCTTTTTGTGAGTTGGTAAGATGTAAGAAAACACAGTTTATTTTAAACGCTTCAAGTAGGTGGTTCTCTTGTAAAGTTTACCTGAAAAATATAATTGCAACGTATGTGTTTAATTAAAACCTCTTTACAAATCTCTCTCATTGATTGTTTTATTAACAATAGGTTATGTGCCCAGAACGTTTAGTGCGCGGATGAAAGAGATTTGAAGCGATTTGTTTTTTCAGTGAAATCGCGCGAAGTGACATTGAACACGTTTTTCGTTTAGGTGTTATATTTCTTTTGTGTGAACGCGTTATTGTTGAAGAGACAATAATGGATTTCTACAAGGTTCAAATTGATAAACTTGAAGGTACGGGAAACTGGGCAAAGTGGAAAAGGCAAATAGAATTACTGTTACGCCACCACGAGGTGCTTGGTTATGTAAATGGAACGTGCTTGGAGCCCGTAAAACCAAGCGCGGTACCAGCGCCTGCAGATGGAGCTCTGGCGACATACGAAGCCAAGTTGAAAGTTTTCCAGAAAATTGATGCCCAAGCACAGTGAATCCTGGTGGGTAACATGAATGGCGCTAACGTGGATTTAACAGCCACGTGCGAAACAGCGAAAGCCATTTGGGAAAAGCTACTTTCGGTTTATGAACAAAGTTCTGGACAGCGGCTCGATCGATTAATGGAACAATTTTTCAGCCGTGAAAAAATTCCAAACGAAGACATTGCTACTCATGTAGCTCATCTTCAGCGAAATTTTCGGGAGCTAAACGGTGAATTAAGAAGGTTGGTTAATTCCGAATTGCATGATCTGTTGTTAATGAGCAGAATTATGTCAACCTTGCCGTCCCAATACTTTGAATTTAAGAGCGTATGGGAATCGGTTCCTCTGGAGGACAGAACTATAAACAAGCTGACAGAGCGGTTGCGGCTAATAGAAATGCGATTACCCGAGCAACGAAACGAATCGGCGGCATTTGTGGCGAAATCTCACAATGGCAGCAAAATCAAAGAAAAGGCAGCAGGGGGTAAAAGAAAATGCTTTAAGTGTCACAAAATAGGTCATTTTGCGAATGCTTGTCCGTTAAAAGGGACAGCAGATAAGAAAAGTTCGAGCTTAGCGGGAAATTCTAATTCACCCGGATGCGCGTTCGTAGGCACAGCCGCCGGTGCAGAAGAAACCATGAACCCGTGGTTGGCAGATTCAGGAGCGTCTGCGCATATGACAAAACAACGAGGTTATTTTTGTACGTATGAAGAATTTGCAATTCCCAAACAAGTACAAATTGGTAATAGTGATGTCATCTTAGCATATGGAGCTGGCACAATAAATGTGGAAATGAAAGTCAACGGAAAATGGCAGCAAAATCACTTAACAAATGTGTGGTATGTTCCAGAGATAAGCAGGAATTTATTCTCCATAGGCCAGACTATCGACAAGGGTTTCCATTTCAGTGCGACGAAAAACGGTTGTACATTTGAAAAAAATGGTGTTGTTCGTCTAACTGGAACGAGAACTGCGAGGGGGTTGTACGTATTAGAAATGCGAATTAGCATTCCCGAGAAAGCAGCAGAAGTCTACCAGGCATCTGAGGCTGAAACTTTACAGTTATGGCACGAGCGCTTGTGTCATCAAAACAAGCAACAAATAATGAAAGTGCTCAAACGACGTGGAATAAATGTGCAAGTAGATGAAGAATTCTGTGACGGGTGCATGTTTGGCAAGCAACATCGGGAAAGCTTCAGTGCAAGAAAGAATCGCCCTACTACCCCGGGAGAACTGATTCATGCAGATGTTTGCGGGCCAATGCAAGAAGCATCAATTGGAGGTGCAATGTACTTTGTATGTTTCAAGGACGATTTCTCCAAGTTCAGACGAGTATTTTTTCTCAAAGCTAAATCGGAAGTTGCAAATTGCTTAAAAACTTTTCTAAACGAAGCAAGTGTGGCGGGACATGTGATAAAAGAATTCCTCAGTGATGGTGGCAAAGAATTTGACAATGCGGAAGTAAAAGTTTTATTGCAGTCGAAGGGTATTAACTGTCGGAGGTCAATGCCCTATACCCCTGAACAAAACGGTGCAGCTGAGCGCGAGAATCGAACATTGGTTGAGAGTGCGCGGTCGATGATTCACACGAAGAATCTACCTACGAAGCTGTGGGCCGAGGCAGTGAATACTGCAACGCATGTGTTAAATCGTACCGGTGCCACTAAAATAGACAATAAAACACCCTGTGAATTGTGGTTTCGTAAGGACGTTTATGACATTGAACATTTGCGTGTTTTTGGCACGAAGTGCTTTGTTCATGTGCCTAAACAACGAAGACAAAAGTGGTACAAGAAAAGTTCTGTTGGGCGTTTTGTTGGTTACTGCGGAGAACGAGACGGTTTTCGGGTATGGCTTGAAGCAGAAAATAAAGTTGTTACAAGCCGAGACGTTGTTTTTGAGCGGGAAGATATTCTACGACGAACAGTTGAGGTATTGGTCGATAAAAAGGATTCGACAACTCAGTGTGATGTTGTACAGGAGGTAACGCCAGTTAAACAACCACCAGAAGTTGCAGAGGAAGTAGTTGAAAAAAATGAAGAGCCCACCAGGAGAACGTTGAGTCAAAGAAATATTCAAAGACCTGCTTATTTACAAGATTATGTTTTCTTTGCAGAGCACTTTGTACCCGATTCGTATAATTCTGCAATGATTTCAGACAATGCGACAGAATGGAAGGAGGCCATGGACAACGAAATAAATTCGTTGGCAGAAAATGACACT
>JABXWE010025859.1:0-16190 GCA_014611495.1 Limonius californicus
ATGGACTATTCAATTGGTTATTTGCCCTAACGGATTACTTTTGACAATTTATTAATCACTTATGGTTTTGTAGAAATCATAATTATATATTTCGGCCAACATTTGAAATATGTGTGTCGTATACCAGAAAAATCAAAAAATTCAAATGACTGGATTCCCCCTAACATTACTATCCTTTAATATCAAGGTAACATCGTGACTCTAAAATTCGTGACACTAATATGTATCTTTTAGAAATCGTCAAAATGTAAATTGTTTTACGAACGTTTATAAATGCTGCCAAATTACTCTCCTTTTTGGTAAAATACCTAGCTAGTAGGTTCGTTACTGTTAGATAGCCTAGAATTTCGCGTGCCTCATGCATTAATTCTTGGAGTTATAACATCATTGCATTGATTTCATGGTCTAGTTGTGTTCTAATTATGGTTTTCCACGCAGAGAGTACAACTGTCTCGCCAACCTTAGAATTTTTGAAAACCCCCGCTCCTGTCATCACCAGCCTGGGCAGCAATGCTTCGTTTTGTACCAGAATTCGAACAACCGGCGACGAGAAGCCCCATATCAGCTGGGAAGTTGCTGGTGTACCTGTCAAGCCTTCTGACAAATTTGTGGTGAGTACCGAAAAAAGCAAGAAAGGTATCTCATGTCGGCCCAAATCGCGAACGCGTCACGTCCGCGTGTAAACAAGTCATCTCTTATGCAAAACGACAGCAGGATTTTCACCGAGATTGAGATTTCACTTCTGTAGGTATTTCTTTGATTGTGCAAACGAAATTGCCTTATTTGTGTATGTAAAAATGCTGCTGTGGAGGTTTACGTGACTCAAGTGGAATTTTTAAAAATAATAAAATTGTGCAAGCGCTCTAACGAAGACAAGGTAAATGAATTTGTGTTTTTGGGAAGAAACTATTAGAAATTATCTGTTGGTTCAATCGAAAATCGTAAATGTTCTTGGTAATTAAAATTATTCAAATGCTATTTTTGAAAGACCAGCGCTGAATATTTCGGGTTCGTTGTCTGAGTGTGCATTGAATTCTTTGCCATTTGAAGCCTGCCAGGCTCCATATTGTTAAAAATTGTATCGAAATTGCGATCTCCACGACGTTAAATAATTGTATAACACTTTTGCAACATCCCGTGCTAATCAAAAGTGGCTAAAATGGTCCAACTGCTGTTTCTAATTGGTTTCAAATGTCAGTAGATGGAAAGTGAACCCACACCAACTAGCTCTAGATGATCAATGATCACGATTATGAACACCCTTCGGCACGTTTTATTTTGAGCAAAGTATCAACGTCAACTTTTTTGATTTATTATTCGCGAATTTGGGACAAATTATAAAATCTGACTAATTGGTTTTGTTATTAGAATCCCCGTAAAAGGGAAACTCCACAGGAATGGCTACTTTTAAACTGTTTTTTTTTTGTCAAAAAATTGTTTATATTATTTCAATATTTATTTAAGTAAGAATTTTGCTCTATCATCAGTAAAGTTTTAACATTATTTACCAGTGGTTGAAAATATTACCAAAACTATATATTTCACACCAATTAGAAGAGACTCTAATAATCTTATTTATTGTTCTTCTTCATTTACCTTTACCTCCACAATAGAAAAATTAAATTAGAAGAAAATGTAGAACATCATAAAAGTATGTAAGGAGGAGTAAGAAGCCCTAAAAACCGTCTTCAGTAAACCACTAGGAAACGCATATAAACACAGTTGTGTTAACATTTTAACTGTCTACTCAAGTCAAACGTTGCGCAGCAGGATATTAATTCTATTCAATCAGAACAGGTCGTTCAAAACAAACTCGGCAATCTTTGACTTAATGTAATACTATACGTCTTGTTGCTTAATACTTAAATCAATTTAAAAAGTGCCTTATCTAAAGTCACTCCAAGTAAACATGTCTAGACAGCTTTCAAAACCTGAAAAAGTTAGAAATTGACTTACGAAATTAGTGAAAACGAAACCTTGTAAATGTTGAATACAATTAGTCTGAAAAAAAGAAATCAAACGTGAGGCACATTAACTGAAAACGATTCTTATATAACACATGCTTAATATTTATTAGCAAATATTTAATTATTTCGAGATTGACCCTGAAAACTACTTAAATTAAGCTGCGTGAAATTTTGAATTTCTTTGCGTTTAATATAATTTATGTTTGAACCAATTCCTCGAAATTTGAAATAGCAACAAAATTCCTAAACATATTTACTTTTTCTGTTAAGTATGAAGTGCCAGTTTTTATTTTAAACATCAGATTTCGAATTTAAAATTGAAAGTTTAAGATCTTGAATCTAAAATTATATGCTTTCTTCTAAATTTAAGATTTCCTTCTAAAATTTTGAGATTGCTTGTGTATACTCTTAAATTGAAACTTGTTCCTGGCATTACACATTTCGATTTAATACTCAACTTTTCAAGTTGTTGAACTCTCAACCTCCATTAGAGATCAATATTTCATACTTTGTTAAAAGTTTAATATGGACATTTTTACTTTAAACTTGAAATTTCTACTTCAAATTCGAGTTATCGACATAAATTCGAAATCTTAATTGAAACTTGATGTATCAACTTCAGAGTCGAGGTATTGATTGGCGTCACATTTCAGATTTACAAACAGAAGATCGCGACTTGAAACTTAAGATATTTGTTTCAAATTCGAAATTTAGTCTTTATGCAGTTTCAAGCTTCTACTTTGTGATTTCGACTTGAAACATTAGATTTTGACGTAAATCTCTGGAGCGGAACTTGAAACTTGTCTCAGCATTAAACTTGAGATTTCGACTGTAAATGCTGTAACTAAATCCTGACATTTCGACTTTAAACTTGCGATCTTGAGTTTAAGCATGCAATTTTACGTTAAAATCGATATTTTGACTTTAACAATAGAACATTTAGAATATAAATTTGAAATCACGACCTTAAACTCAATATTTCTACTACATAGACAAACTTTATATTGCGACTTCAGATTCAAAATGTAAGCTTTAATTATACGATTTAGAATGAAATTCGTTAAGATCTCAATTTTGAACTACAAATTCGAGCGTTTGGTTAAAAATGAAACTTAAGATGATCAACTTGAATTTTAACTATACGTTCGAAACGACTAGAAATATATGATCTCGAATTCAAATCGTTTAGTATTACAACTTATTTTTAATTCAAGTTTTTGACTTAAAACCGAACTTAATATTACAACTATAAATTTGAGATTTCTACTATAAATTACGACAAATATATGAACTCCAAATCAAACTGTCAAAATTGCAATCTGCAACTTGAGATTTTGACTTTTAATTCAAATTTTGCACTTAAAATCAAACGCTTTCGACTATTAACTTGAGATTTCGACTACAACTCTCTAGCAAAGACTTGAAATTTTAATATTAATGTAGGGATTTCGACTAAACAACTGAAGATTTATCAAACAAACTGAAAATCACAATATCAAACTCAATTTAAGATCTCGAATTCAGATGTTTAAGATCGCTGCTTGTTAATTTATATTTACTTTTTTTATGTAAAACATGCGATGTTGATGTCACACTGTGGTTGTTTACGTTACACTTAAAATCTAGAACTTTAGTTAAGATTTCGATATAAAGTTCTGGACATCGACTTCGAAAACCTCGATTTTCATCAACCAAATCGCAACTTTTAAGTTTAAGTCTTGTCCAGACTTAAAATCAAAAATAATGTCACATCTATAAAATTAAGCAACCGAATTTAAACGATATCTATCGACTTTAGATTTAAGATCTTGGATTGAGACTGCTAATATATGCAACGTTGCGTTTCCGATTTCTACTAAAAGTTAGAGTTCTTGATTTAAAAGAAAACCTTAGTGCAAATTTTAAATCCATCTACGTACATAAAATGTACTTATAAATAAGTCTTCAGTTTAAAACCTGAATTCGTTTCTGTTCCTCTCTAATCGGCCGATATCGACATCAAGTGGATTTTTAGAATTGAACATTAAAATCATGGTTAACCTTTTCGCTTCAAACTTGAAGTATCTACCTAAAACTTTCAAATTTCAAGTTCTTATTACAATTTCACTTAGAAAGGTGGGACCACTTTTTTATTCTTAAGTTCTCCATTTAGCACTTAACGTTTCTACATTAAACTGAAATTTACCGTCTAATTGAAATTTAGATTTTGAAATTAAGGTCATAACAACAAATTCGATATTATGATTTATGTAAGATGCCGACTTTAAATTCAAATATCGACAAGATTGAGAGCTCGAAATCAAATTGAAGATCGCGCCTTTTATTTCAACTTGATGTCGTTATTTAAAACTTGAGATTCCGAGTTTAAATTTGAGTTTTACATTTTTAAAGTCTAATATTCGAATTGATAGAACAGAGTATTTTAATTTTTTTGTATTTCTGCATAAATATAGAAAAGCTTGATTTTATATTTAATATCTTGAACCTAAAGTTAGGATTTTGATTTGATATTTAAGATGTTTTTTTCTCTCGCTTTCGCATTACTTTAGAGGGGTGCGAGCGTCCCTTACACACTAACCATTCATGCAACTTACACCCTAAACTTAATTAAGTGAAATGCGATCGTCCCAGCTGGAATTCGAACATCCCAGCCGATCGACTACATTTCACTGTGACCTCGAGTGGCAACGCGTTCCCGCACTACTCCACCGAGGCGGCAATATTTAAGATGTTTACTTTATACCGCATGATTAGCAATTTTTTGTTATAACTGTTTTTACTTATGTCATACAGTTCATAACATTTACTACAACTATTTAATAGGAGTAGTTATTAAGTTTAGATCGTTTTCTGCAATAACTTTTTACTTAGGACTCAAATACTTATTTCTAATCATAACTTAATGTAAATAGAGTTTACGGTTTTCGTAGACCTTTTAAAGTCTTTCAAACTTGATGATGGTGCGGCTTTAATTACGACAGAAACATGGATTAAAAAATCCAAGATGTTTAATAAATAGAGTGGCACAGGTAAATCTAGCTATCACTACTGGCAGGGAAAACCATATAATAGTCTTATCGTATATTAAATCTTTTCTTTAATTTCATCAATGGGATAAATTGAAGACAGACCTAATTTAAATTTCTTTTAAACATATTTAGGTAAAAGGCAAAGGTTTAAATTTGCTCTATTTTTATTTATAATGTTAATTTACTGTTTCTCCTCTTCCTGTTTCCTAGAACTAAATACGTCATGTATTATAATATCTTTTTCTTAATACCCTTTCTAAAGGATGCTCGAGAAAAAATTAGTTAGAGCAGGCAGGGGACGCGAAGACGTATGTCGCAACTCCACAGTTATGCAGTGTTTTGTGAAGCTTCTTGAACAACTAATACGATAAGTTTATAAACTGTCAATGACATAACATTAAAAGATAAAATTTTGCACAATGGTCCTGTTGGAAGCATCCATTTTGCAATTCATCGTCATGCAACACATTCATGGAAGATTGAAGAATTGCTTTGCAATATCTCGGCGTCAATGTGTCGTTGAAAATTATTGGGCCAACTAATCGACTGCGGTTCAAACCTATCCACACACCTATGCTCAGGGTGAGGCGCTTTCTCACGGTTAAAATTTGGATTTTCTATAGAGAACATCCTCATGTTCCGCGAGTTTATATAACCGTTTGCATGAAACCATGATTCATCTGAGAAGAAAGTTGGGTCTAACATATCGTCGTTTATGGTGACCAGAAACCAACGACAGAACTCCAAAGGTTTTTTAACCGAGCAACAGAAGCTCGTGCACAGCAGTTAGGTAGTAAAGGAACAGGGACCTCGATAGGGCAGTGCGAATACGCGCTGACAATCGAGGTTACAGTGAAATGCGGTCAATCGGCCGCGTGTTGGAGCCCCGGCTGAGGCGACGACCGTATTTCACTTAGTTAAATTTAGGGTGCATGTTGCATGAATGTTTAGTATGTAAGGGACGCCCCTCTGAAGCAATGCGAAAGCGGTTCCGGAGAGGGGAGTAGTATAAATGAATTTAAAAAAGGTAGTAATAGAATATGTACAGATCCTTTTTCATTAAGAGCTGACGAGTTCTATGAGAAAAGTCAGCTTGTTGGGAAACAGCTTCGGAGGCAAATTTCCCTAATATTTTGAATATTTTCTTCATTCTGCTTTATTAATCCCCCGCTGCTTTTTCCCCTTCATTCGCCAGTCTGTTCTCGAATATACCGTATCGAGTAACGCTGAGTAAAATGAGTTCTAATGAATCACCAAGTCTTAACATTCTTCCTGGAAATCCTACATACAACCATGAATCGAATACTGCCACGCACCATTATCTTTCTGGCTATTGTAAAAATAAGCCTCGACCATAAACGTTTTTTGTATTATAGTAAAAACCATTTTTGTGAAATTGGTAAATTTTTACGTTTTGATATTATGACAGTTTGTAACCTAATCTTATTAACTTGATCAGGAATAGAGTGAAATTAGCCTCACGAAACACTACACAACCATGGAGTTGCGACATACGTTTTTACGTCCACGGTCTGCTGCAATTTTTTTTTCGATCCCTGTATGTAGGAGCCCAACTTCGGGTATTGCTATGTATTATTAATCGTAATCTTAACGTGCCCTTATGTAGATAAATATTTGCTAATAGGAAACTGGAATAATTTTAAACGTTTTGGAATTTCATGTGACACCTTAAAAGCAATCTATACAGTAAAATGATAATGTAGGAATTGAGAAGACTGTTAGTGATCTCCTGAAAAATAGTGTCGTTGATACTTTAATTCGATTAAATAATTTGTTTATACTATACAATTATTTTTAAAATGTTTGAATAATTAATAAATGTTTAATTTTAATATGCAATGCTTTCACTGTTACAGCGTTTTCATATATAATGTAAGATATTTATATTTTATTGGTAATCACAATCACATATTTAAATTAATTAAAATTAAATATTCAATTTTCATGACTTCTGTTTTTAGTAGATACACTGTTAGCAAAATATTCAAAATAATGAAGGTGACGATTCAAACTTAAAATCACACTGAAACATTATGTCACATCAAAATATAGTTTGAATGTTTGTTATCAGGGTTAACTAAATTCTAGTTAATAAATATGAAACTAGAATATAATAGTACATAAAGTAAAGCAAGGGGTCAATGGGATAGGAGGAATCTAAGTGGAAATACTTATCATGTAATTTAATCTCTTTGGGTATTCAAGATTCTAGCTGGAATGTTTAATCTGGTTTAATCTGGGGAGTCTTAGTGGAAGGAGTCTAAGTGACATAGACCGACATAATGAATAAAATAAGGTTTGGCTTTTTATAAATTAGAAACGAAGACGTGGTATCTCCTACGTTTTATTTGTTATACTGATAATGCCCTATAAAAATAGAACAGAAAAGTGAAACGACCTCTCCGACAATTCGTTCCACGATTTGCTGTCTCCGTTCCAATTTAAACGCTTCCATAAACTTTATGTTCCATTACCAATTCAATCAGGTTGGCTCTGATTGCCTTCCTGTATCGCAAATAAGGTATCCAACAACAAAGCGCTTGGTGTATACCCAATTACAGACCATTGTCATCTACGAGGAATCCAAACAATAACTCTTTATCTCTGTTCAGGTGGAAGAAGACGGTGACGTCAACATTTTACATATCTTCGGTGTGACACATCTCGACGGTGGCCAAGTGAGCTGCACCGCCTGTCTGCCTTCCCAAGAAAAACGGAGGCATTCTCTCGAAACCGCTCGCGGAGACAACGTGTCTTCGGTTGGCCGTGAAAATACTCCGCTCGCGGGTGATAACAGTGGCCAAGTGTGCATTAGTTGCTCGACCGAGCTGACGGTCGTCCCCGATATCAACCTCTTCGAAGGTGGCGTCTCGGATGACAACACGTCGGAGCCCATGGATGGAAAAATGCAGACGAGGAGGGCCGAAGAACCAGCAATGCTCCTCAGGGGGCCGCAAGATACCACCGCGCTGGTGGGTGACCGTGTCCTTCTCAAGGCTACGTATATGGGCCACCCGGAGCCTGCCGTCCGGTGGAGCCGAGCCGTAAGTACCGCATTCCGTAAATTTCTTTTTTGATGACACGCTAAAAGGTATTTACCATAGAATGGATGAGTTTACGGTGGCTGGGAATTTCGAAATCATTGCTCACATTGGTGCTTGGTGATGACTAGAGTTATTACTAGGTGCTGTTTTAAATTTTAAATATGTGTTGGTAAATTAATCAAGTTGATTTAGTAATTTAAAATATCAATTGGTACAGAGTGTTCTAGAAATACCTGTCATATTGACATGGACTTACAGATTTCAGAGATATGGATAATTAGATTCAAAATTATCCTTAAGAAATCATTGCTAATATTCATGCTTACTGGTAGCTGGTGTAATCAAAAGATTTAATTTTAAATTATTAAATTTATCATGTACAGTATGTTCTCGGTATAGCTGACATTAATTATTAATTTGTAATTAAATTCACAAAATCTTCCTAAACAATGATTGCTCGTTTTCATAATTGGAATTATTACTAGATACAGTTTTAAATTTTAAATAAGTTAACCAAGTTGATTCAATATGTTAAAATAACTATTGTACAGCGTGTTGTCGAAATACCTGACATATTTACATGGCCCTAGAGCTCTCAGTATTATAGATAATCATAATAAAATCCAATCATTCTTAAGAAATCGTTGCTCGTGATGCTACTTAGTTATTAATAGATGTATTTTAATTTTTAAATGTTAATAATTTAACCAAGTTGAAGCAGTATTTTATAATAACAATGTATAGTGTGTTCTCAAAATACTTGGCAAATTTACGTGACATTAAAGTCTTCAGAAGTATGAACATTACGTAATTAAATCCACAAATTCTTCTTTGGAAAGTTACATCTCATTTGAATAGCCTGTAAGGACTTCTTAATTAGGACGTAATGTTGAAAATTACTTAACGACTAATCAGACAAATTAGGAGCTTATAGTAATTTAATTTACAAGACATGTAAAGAACACTAAGCTGAAAATTTTCTATTCTGAAAGATTTGCCTCTTTGGTTTAGGCCTTAACTGTTGCATATTCCTACACTTAACGGCAAAATCGTTTGTTAGAAAAGTATTTGATTATTTGATTGGTTCCTCCCTCGATTTTGCTCTTGAATATTGCTTATTTTAGTTAGGAATGTTTCATATTTTTCACTTATTCTTGACATACTGCTCTAAATTAAATTTCAATAAATTCAGGCACGGCGATTAAAATTACTGGCCTAAAATATAAAATTGTAAAACTCGGAATTCCTGATCTTGGTCCTGAATATTTACTCATACACGTAATAATTACATTTTAGTTAAATTAAATTAGTGCTACGTAATCATAAAATTTCAACTTGTAAGTTCACATTCAGGCTGTGGGCTTGAATGTTGTATGCTTCTATACTTGATAAAGAAATGCTTGTTACAATTAGTTTATTAACTGCTTTTTAAATAAAGGCAAAATTCGATTTTGGTCTTGAATGTAGGATACTTTTCCACTTATTCATAATACACTGCTCTAAATTAATAATAATAATAATGGCGAGGCTCTACACCTCATGAAGGGGTTTAGCCTGAAAGGCGGAAGATCAGAGCTTCCGTATCCTCGCTCTCACACCCGGCTGTCGCGTGTCAAATTCATGACACGTGGTAATGTGGTGAGCATCACACATTAGACAACCGCATTATTACTTTGTTCATTCGAACGCAGCTATCCAATTAACTGCTCTAAATTAGGCTTAAATAAATTAAGGCACGGCTTTTCAAATTACAAGATTAAAATATGAAACCCATTACTTGTAAAAACTTAACGTTTCAATTTGGATCTTGGATAGTGCACATGTTGATTTGAAATCCTGCATATTTCGGGCTTGATCGCAAGAAGTTGACTTAAATTGGCTTTAAATAAATTTATTTAGGGCATTTAAATTACTAAATTAATATTTAAAATGTTACCCTATTATCTTCCTAATTTCAAGTTGGTTTGAATTAAATTAAATTAGTCCTTAACTGTAGGTAGGGCATTACCAATCGCTAGACTAACATTTAAAATTTCATATTTGTTGAAAAATTTCTTGTTTTCTTTCTTGTAAGTTTAATATTCGTGCACTTTATTCAGACTTTTGCTTGAATTGATCCAAATGAATCCTTAAGGAACTAGGGGTAAATTCGGAAAATTGAAATTATAATTGACTTGACGTTTTGATTTTGGTATTGTATTTGTATGTTTTGGCACTGAGTCGTAAAATTCTGATTTCAAATTACTAACATATAAAAATTAAACAATAAAACAGTCATTTCCTTATTTAAATCTGAACTATAACATTTAGGTTTCCATTTGCTTCGCTTCAGATTACATTTATGCGTATGAAACTACTACCTATGTGAAGTGATAGCTAAAGATAGCAACCGTTTGGCCGAAAATTCCCGAAAACCATAAACACACGAAAGACTGTGGTTGCTTGCTATTTAGATAAATATCCATGAACTATCATTTGTCACTTTCAAAATTTACTTGCAAAGCTTTCATTGGGGTTGTAATTTTACCCCCCTCCTATAATAATCAAAAATTACTGGTGAAAGGAAATCTGTATGTAAATCCATAACCTCCCATATTCTAAATTAAGCCGTAAGAAAATATTACCTAACATGAAACAAAATATTAATCTGATAGAACATATTTATTTACATAATATAAATAGTTTTGTTATCGGTTGGTATCCAACTAGTTTATATGTTTTTCCTACGCAATGGTTTCGATCTTTGAATTTTGTAACTTTGCTGGTTCCTCTTATTAGTCTGATGATGATCCCAAGTGGGCATCGAAAACGTTAACACATTTTATACCTTCGAACCAAGATTAAATCTATTTTGTGGGAATTCACTGTGATTTTATTCAACGACGTTATGTAAGTGGTTGTTTTTGTGCTTTCAATTCAACTTTAAAGGAAAAAAGATGAGATTTGACACAAAACTGTTACGCAGCTACAGGTTAAATCACCTCTAGCGGTTCTCGTTTTGCATTTTCATAATTTTTAGAGCTAAATAGCAAACTGGTATACATTTCCCATCGCCGGTAATGTTTGATTAATATAGAAAGGGGTGAAATTACAATCCCGAGGAAGGCTTTGCAAGTAAATTTGAAAGTGGCAAATGATAGCTTACGCATTTACATAATTTTTGATCTGAATATCAAATCGGCACAAATTTGCAATTATTATTAATTTACGCGTACAAGAGTAGGAATTACTTTTAGTTACGTATAATATTATTACAGTTAAAATCGTGAGAAGGGTTATACCGACAAGGAACACGGCGTATTTTCATTTATATCCATGAGAGCATTCATTTTAACGCAATTTACTCTTTTTCGTGCCTTTATGGTGTTCGGGAATTTTCAGCAAATCGGTTGCTATCTTTAGGTACTCACTTCACACAGGTGAAACTACTATTTACAATATTGCAAATGTAGAAGAGTTGTGTTTTGGATTGTTGCGTTGAATATCCTTACTCCCGACAAATAATTTGTTTGAAATGCATAAATTATATCAAGGATTTTCAAACGATTAGGATAACATTTTTAAATTTCGGTCTTGAAAGATTTTCTTTTGATTGTTTTATTTTCACATATTTTTAGATTGAATAATGAAAATTAAAATGGTGCTTATGAAACTACTGGGGCAAAATCTCAAACATTCAATTACTAAAAAAATTATCTCTGAGATTTTAGGCTTGACGTTGTGTATTTTGGCCTCATATCTTGCATACTTTTGCAATGAATAATAGAAGGCTGGTATACATTGTGTTTAAATAAATTTAGGCAGGGCATTTCAAGTTGCTGGGGTGAAATCTAAATATTTTACATTTTAAATGAGTCCTCTTAAATATGGCCTTGAATAGTTAATATTCATAAACTCTTATCATAACAGTTTGCTTTAAATCTGAATTGAATAAAGTTCAAGCTACTAGCGCAAAATCTGATTATAAAATAGTTGTTTCTGTGAGTTTGGGCTTGCTTGTTGTTTATTTTGGTTTCATATATTGCATAATTTTGCATTCAATGGCAGAGAACTTACTTTAAACTGTGTTTAAATAAATATAGGCGGGGCATTTCAAGCTACTGTAATAAATTCTAGATATTTTAAATTGTAAATGTGGCCACTTAATTATGGCCTTCAATGTTTAATATTCGTACACTGAATCATAAATTTGTAAATTTAATTTGAATTAATTTCAATTAGTGCTTGTGAGATTACTGGCAGTAAATTTGAAAACTTCAATTTGTAAGAGTTCACTACTTGGTTTTGATCTTGAATGTTGCATATTTTGGTATAGTAGTCGCAATGTAAGAAGACCAGAGTAGGATTAAAATAAAAACCCTAAATTGCGACACTGAATCCTTTTGTAGCTAATCCGTCTTTATGGTGCAAATACCCTCGGCAACTTGGCAGGTATGATTTTCATTTTAATCCTACTCTGGTCTTCTTGCATTGCGACTACTTTATTAACTTTTGACTATTTTAGCGCTCAGTCAAGAGCCAAGATTGGCATAAAATTGATGTAAATGAATTGATACAGTTTATTTCAAATTATTGAATTAAAGTTTTAAACTGGCAATTAGTTGATTATTGATTTTGGTCTTGAATGTTCAATATTCCTACACTGAATGGTAATATTTAGATTTTAATTTGATATTGCAGTTACCTGGCTATTGGGTTTTCTCTAAGCGTTTTTTTTGTGCTATTTAAGACGAGTTTCTTTATCCTAATTCTGGGAAAAGTTTTACCAACCCTTACGTATTATGGAAAGGATTACCAAGGTTTTCCTGTATAACAGGTACTCCTCTATAGCACAACTTTTGTAAAGGAATGTTACTCATTCTTCATTCCTTCTTCTACAGCTTATTGTGGCGACCAGAACGGTCTTTTCTTTGTTGTTTTTAAATACAGTATACTAAAACATTTTTAATTTAGTTTGCTTTAAAATTCTATTACTGCTTATGAAACTACTGGGACGATATCTCAAAATTCCAAAAGAATTGACCCATGAATTTGGGCCATGAATGTTAAGATGTTTATAGCTAGTCTGAAAATGTAGGGCTAAATTAAGTTAAGCAGAACATTTCATTAATTTAAACTAGAAACGTTTTAAACAGTAATTAAATCGTCTTTTGAATTTGATCTGAAATGTTTAATATTAGTAGGCTTGATCGTTCAAGCTTTGTTTAAAGTAAATTATACAATGAGAGTTAATTTGGACCATACATGTTGTACGTTTCGGCCGCGAATGTCGCATATCTTCGCACAAATGTCAAAAATCTATTGCTAAACGAAAAATCAGAAATTCTCCGTTTAACAGTCTTCCTTTGCATATTTTTTGTAGAACACGTCACCATGTATTTTATGCAATACATTCTAGGTCGAATTGTGGCCACTCAATTTCTTGAGTGCCCTTGACCCATTTTATGTGACGTTGTCACTAAATTTCCTCTTTGATTTCTTCGCGTGTCGTATTTCTTAACTATTTCGTTCGACTATTTCCTATTCTTCATGTTTTTCTACATTCTTTTAAGTCCGTAATTTGTGCCATCCCTTATGCTCTATTTTCAATGGGTTTTCACTTGGTGATTTTTTTCAATACTGAGCTCCTCACCATTGCATTCTTGTGATTTTATTGTCTTCAACGTTTTAAATTATTGTTGTTTCTTGGTTACAGATCATACTAGTTTCATTAGTTAAATGAAATTGTTGTAATATTTTCTTAACAATAACTGGTTAATGCAGAAATCTTACATTATTAAAACAATGTATAGACGACAAACCCCAAAATCCAGTTATCTGCAAGATGTTCCGTTTAAACTAACATAAATTTACCACCCCTGAGTCGAACATTCTGTATTGTATTTCAAAATAAGTTAGTTACCTACAACTTATCAACATTTCAAGAATTATAGCCTTGTATATTTTGCTGTGAGAGATTATTTTTTCAATTGCATTTCATATTTCCCTACACATGTAACCCTTTTTTTAAATCGCAGAAGCATGTGACTAAAATTTCTATAAGTTAATCTTTAGTTAATTTTCCGTTAAGGTCTAACAATATCCAATATTAGTTCTCTTGAAAAATCGCTAGTCGTGTACCTTTTCGGTTGACATTATTTAAAACTTAGTTGAATCAGTGGGAAAGGTTTCATTGTACCTAATTTACAGCTATAAAATCTAAAACACTGGATTTCCTGTTAAGCTATTACAGGGTTTAGCCGAAACGGTAAATAAACACATAATGTGACGGAATCTAGGAAAAAATGTCACCGGAAGAAATTTCACCCGGAAAAATTGACGCCGGAAAAATTGCCACTGGTAGAAATGTCAGCCATAACAAATGTCGCTTACTTTCATTTTGATGCTTATAAAGTTTCTCATGCTGAACACTCCATCTCACTTCTGTTTGTAGATTTTATAAGTAACAAATTATTTATCTAAAATAACTGGAAATCACAAAAAATTCGTAATATTTCTAACCGGTATATGAACAGCAAAAAACTGCAAAACACTGTTTTTAACCGGCTCTCTATCTTCCCATTTTCCCATCATTATACGTACACTTCTATTTCCTTATGATCCGGGTGACATTTATTCCCGCTGACATTTATTCCGGTGACGCTTTTTCCGGGCGACATTTATTCCGGTGACGCTTTTTCCGGGTGACATTTATTCCAGGTGGTATTTTTTGCGGTGACATTTATTCCAGCTGACATTTTTTCCGGTGACATTTATTCCAGGTAACATTTTTCCGGTGACATTTATTTCAGGTGATGCTTTTTCCGGGTACATTTATTCCGGGTGGCATTTTTACCGGTGGTATTTTATCCTGACATTATTTCCGTGGGCATTTTTTCCCTCCAGTATGACAATCTCCATCCAAACGTAGTTCGTTCAGGCAGTATCGGCCATCAAACTCTTAAACAACAATTAAGTTTTCCCAACAAAATAAGTCTCCGTTCATTTATTATAAATTCGGTATGTGGTTAAGTAAATAAAGACTACTTTTTGACACGGCTGCGGTTATCCGCATTACGATAAAAGAACACAAAGTATTATTGCGGTACTTTAAATCAGATTTTAATGGTTTAACGGATTACTTCTAATATTTTGTTATAGAAAAGAGACGCTTCTTTGGAATAGTTTTGTTAATTTTTTAATTCTCGCAGTTCTGTTACATTTAAATGGACATATGAAACAGCAATTTTTTAAGTTGTCAAAACCGCTCAAGAGCAGTAATTTAGAAATGTTCATTTATGAGTAGGTGCAGACATACGTATATTATTATTTAAACAATTCAGTCGTTTTTTGGTGTAGGTACACACACACTTTTGATTGTTCACTAATGCAGTTCCTCGGCGATATTAATCCAACCAACGGTTGATTATGTTCAACTGCTTTAATAGTCTTAAGTAGAATTCTCTTAATAAATTTTGATAATTTTTCTTACACCTCCATTCATTGGTTGTAACTTTAACGCCTAATTTGGTAGACAGAATAAAAATTTAACATTTTTTAGAGATACGAGTACACTACGTAAGAATGCAAAAGCAACTGTAAACTAAATTAGTTAAATTGTATGTAACAGCTTAAATGCCAGTTTACGTGTATTCATTAATGAATAGGGAGTGCAAAAAGGGTTAGAAAACCTCCTATGACGGTGGTAAAGTAAATTTCAAACTCCGATAAAAACACATTAAACCTTACATTGAAAATACAATACACGTTTGTTATCTATAATGGGAAAATAGTTCGTTTTTAATTTTCTAAGTTAGTAAATATTCGTTAAATAGAAATGCTAAGTTCGATATAACGGGCCAAAACAATGTTCAAGATTTTTTAAACAGAAACAAAAATTGAGTCAATATTAATAATATAAACTGTTTTTAAAAATTCAATTGACAATAACGCACTTTTTCTTTTTATGATTCAAATTAAAATCTCTGATGTCCTCGAATGCCTATTTAATTAGTTTCCTTATCTTTTTAATTTTTTCAGAGATTGAACCCATAAAATTTAAATCTGCAAAAGCAGATACTACTTCAATTTGAGTTCGTGCGTAGGGCTAAAATTAATAAAGACGATTGAATTAAATGCAAAGCAGTAAA
>JABXWE010025861.1:0-18027 GCA_014611495.1 Limonius californicus
CCGACCCTGCTTATCCAAATAACTCTTTACAATGAATCGCAACTCCAGCTTATTCACTGGAAATCCATAAGTTGATAGCGTGATGAGATGTGCCACGATTGCTAACTCCTCGTCCTCAGTGAAGACAGTCTGGCCTCCAGGTTTCTTTGGAGCTTTATTTTTTAATTTATTGCTCAAAACATTTCTGTGTACCTATCCCGTATTTCTTAGCTGCCGCGCGAACAGAGATTTTCTTAGTACGGATTTCATTTAAAATTCGCTCCAAAGTCTCTGGCTGATAATTACGGTAGTGCCTCGTTCCTGGGTTTCGAGCGTATTGGCGCATCCTGCAATTAAGATGAAAACTTGAATTAAATTGGCATCTAGATATGTAAAACGCAAAAACACGAGGTGTTTTGCGCCGTCAGCTATAATTTTCCGTAATTCATAAATTAATAAAAACAACGGCAAATCACAACGTCATGTTGAAGTCAAGTAGATACTTAATGAAAATCACTTACCTGAAAATCTTAATATCAAACAGGGGATTCACACCATGACAAATTATACGGGCTATTCTGAAATCCGCTATACACGTTAAAAAACTCAACGGGTTGCAGATTCCCGTCGGTTTCGAATGCGTGGTTCGGTGTAGCGCCAAAAGATGGCAAAAGCAGTGCCATTGTAAGGAAAAATACCGCGAACTTCAACAGTGACATGGTAAAGGCTCCAGATTCTAGTAACTACAAAAAAGCGTTGCGGCACATTTTCACCTCGGGGGGCACAAAGTCACACCAGTCTACGGTACAAACAAAAAAAATCAAAAATCCAAAAATAAGAAAAAAAAAACATGAAATTTTAATTTAATGTTTAAAATGTTTACTTTGTGACATTTTGCATGTACAAATTCAGGAAGTATAGCAGCGAATGTCAGTTGTCGCATAACATTAATTGAAAATAGTGAAAGTGACGACTTTCATTGTGGCCCCATTGTTGCTCATACATTTTTATCAATTTCGTTTTTCAGGAAATTCAGACAGGAATTCAAAAAACACAAACTGTCTGCAAACAAAAGTGCCTAGGGTTTACGAAAGTCTTAACACAGCCCTGGGAAAAATACTAATAAAACCACAGGAATGAATATGCTTCATATCATACTGTATCAATAAATATGTATCTTATCTAGGTTTTCATTGAATATCTTGTTCTATAATGCCACTGTATCTTTATTTAATAATTTTAATATAAAAGTAAATTTTACAGTAGGTAGTAATTTATTTGTAAATGAAGTTCGTGTTGACAATTTCATTGATTTAACAGTTTTTCGCGTAACATTGATAATCTTAAAATAGTTTAGTGCCCCATATCAATTGTAATTGGCAATATTTTTCGTAGAAAATATAAACTTGTTCTATAATACCTACATAGTTTAGAGAACATTAAAAAATAAAACTCCGAGCTTGCTAAACTTGTTGGACCAATACTGGTAGTGGTAACAGTTTTGAAAAGATTAGGAGAAAAGACCACTGCATTTATATTGCATATTCTCACATTAGTCACACGTCTTTTTAGAAATTAACACCACAGTATACAATATGCGTAGCACTCACAATGAAATTAATCATCAGATGGTTGAAGCTTCAGAACCAAATTTTGGGGTTATGTTTTTCAAACAAAATATATTCGTAATGTACGTATGATTTAAAAAGTAATATTTCACGATTTTATAGTTATTAGAAATAATAAATTAATCCGTTATTTCATTGTAAGCAAATCTTGGTGTATTGATTACATAGCTTCTAGTTTTAAATGAAGTGTATATTTGAGGTTAACTGATAACATAACATTTACGATTAATAAGGGGTCCCTCGCCTATTTTGCGTAAATTATATATTCGACGCTTAATCAACATATTTCATCATATTACCAAAACATTTTGCGTATAAAATCTTTGCACCTTACAATGTTTATACTTCACAACTGCTTCTGATACTTTCAATCCCATCTTCGGCCAGATATCTTGTAATGGCAGGTAAGTTTTTATACAATAATATTTTCTACTTCTCTGAATTATATGCTGGTTTCTGTAGCTGCACCAACAGAAAAATCTTGGGTTGGGACTAGCATGGACGATTTATATCGTGGACATGGCCCATGGGGCTTTGAAATTCCACCCGTTACAGCATCAAGGTATCATGCTGTACTGTACCAGCTACCTATATCTTTAAAAAGCTCTCCAAAGCCTCATGTTAGTATGCAAATACATCACTGGGATGAAGATCATGTTCGAATGCCCTTTTCTCCAAAGAATTTATTTCCCGTTAAAGACGTAAGTACCTACTCATTTTATATGTAATTTTGTTTATAATAAATTTTTATAGGAAAATGGAGAAGACAGCCTTAAGGAGCGCTGGGAATTAATCCAGGTAGCTTTGTTGCAACCAATAAATTCTAGTAAAGAATTAGAAGCAGTAATAAACTCGTACAACACAAGATTACCAAAATTTTTAGCTCTACATTATTTCTTTGAAGAAGTAAATATTAAATAAATAAAATTGTTGCATGAGGTGATTTTTAATAGGTTTTAGAGGAAGAAGAGTCCCGACAGTTCTTTGAATCCCTTCTCCCTGGTATCATTAGATTAGCTTTACAGTTGCCTCAAATTTTACCAGGCAATTTACCATTATTGAAGCACGGTGCTTGTAGATCTATTAGTCTCAGCCAGTTGCAAATATCATCTTTGTTAGCAAATGCATTTCTGTGCACATTTCCATGGCGCAAAGATAGTTCTGCTTTGTTTCCAGGAAGTAACTTTGTACGGTAAATAATTAATAAAAATGTTACTGTTTGAAATGTTAATAATGATTCATTTAGGTTATTTGCGGCTCATTTAAGACCAAAAAGAGAACAGGCAGTCTCAGAAAAATTAAAGTGTGTATGTCACTATTTCCGGAGAGTTCTTGCTCAAGGTAAAGAGAATTTGTATTGTGTATTTATAGCTTAATTACATTTTTGTAAATAAAATTATAGAGCCACTGGGTGTAGTTACTTTTGAAAGGAAACATTTTCCCAAGTCGCAGCTACCCAGGTGGGATCGTTGGGATAATAATTTGGGCAACACAAGAATACATGTATCAAGTACTGGGGTAATAGAAGATGATGGAAATGGTCTTTTACAAGTGGACTTTGCAAATAAGTAATTCATTATATTAATATATGTATATGTCTGTTTATTTTTATAATACTAATTTTTTCTTAGAAATGTTGGTGGAGGAGTTCTAGGTTTCGGGTGTGTTCAAGAAGAGATTAGATTTATAATCTGCCCGGAACTTATTATAAGCCGATTGTTTACAGAACAACTTGGACCAACTGAAGCTTTGGTTGTGACAGGTAAGTAATGTAGTGATTGTTTTCTATATACAGGGTGTTCCTAAATATCATGTACATACGGAAGGAGGTAATTCTTTGGCTTATTTCATGACTAAAAGTTCATATAAACATAGGTCCGCAAATGCTTCGTTACCGATCTACGGGGTGTTGAAATTTCAAGATTTTTTTACTTTTTTCTTTATAGCTCCTGCAGTTTGTGAAATATTTAGCTCAAATTTGGAATACAGGTTACGCTGCAGGGCTTACATCATTGGGCGTGCCAAATGGTTGTGAGAATCTACAGGGAGATACTTTTTCAGGGGTCATGCCCCCTTTTCTCCCCCTGAACTTTTTTGCGGTGCGCCACTGGTAGATTCTAAAATACAAAATGAGTTTCCTGTTTTGTTTAGAATCTTTTTGTTCTCCTGTAGTTTTTTCGTATCTGTGACGGTTTTCGAGAAAAAAAAATAAAAAGCAAGTTTCTGTAATTCGCTAGACAAAATTAAAATTTTTAAAAAGGTCTTGTAGGCTCTGGCTTTATTTGGATAATCTCATGTTTCCATTAATTTTGACAGTTTGCATTTGAAATCGTAACTTGTGTCTGCATATGTTTATACATTAAAGGTTTAAGTTGTAAACCGTAAGCTGTAAAAGTGTTTTAAATACTCGCTATAATCTCGTAACAATGCCAAATTTTACGAATTCTGACATGGCTGAGATGCATTTCATCTATGGCCTTGCGAATGGAAATGCAAGAGAAGCCAGACGTCTGTACATGGAGCGCTATCCCAATAGAATGATACCTGATCATCGAATATTCATATGCTTCTTGTAGAAACTGGAACTTTTAATAAGAATACCAATGTAGCAGGTAGACCACGTATTGTTAGAAAACCACAGATCGAAGAAGCTGTTCTAAATGAAATAGAAGAACATCCAGACACTAGCACCAGAAAAATCTCTGAACATTTAAATATTGGTCATCAAGTTGTTTGACGTATCTTGCGTGATTCTCTTCTATACCCTTACCACATTCAAAGGGTGCAGGCGCTTCTTCCTCGAGATTTCCCTTTAAGGATTAATTTCTGCCAGTGCAGCACATTTTTCTATTTTGGCTCGGGAGTATTTACATAAAGTGTATGAGAACAATTGAATAGGGCGGGGTGGACCTCAGTCATGGACCCCTAGGTCCCCTGACTTAAATAGCCTAGATTTTTTTCTTATGGGGCATCACAAATCTCTAGTGTATACAACACCAGTGAATACCGTTGATGACTTAGGAAATCGAATATTAGATGCATTTGAAACCGTAAGAAATACTTCGGGGGTGTTCGAAAGAGTACGGCATCAATGAGAAGAAGAGCGGAGGCATGTATAAGGGTTTTTATAACGTAGTTTCCTTGTTATGGTTAATGTTTTGGTTTTTTGTATTGTAATAAATCACATTGCTACAAAAACCGGGTCATCCCAGCTTTAATTTTTAACAGGTAGTGCCGACTAAACTGTCAAAATTAATGCAAACATGAGATTATCCAAATAAAGCCAGAGCCTACTAGACCATTTTAAAAATTTTAATTTCGTCTAGTGAATTACAGAAAATCGCTTTTTATTTTTTTTTCTCGAAAACCGTCACAGATACGAAAAAACTACAGGAGAACAAAAAGATTCTAAACAAAACAGGAAACTCATTTTGTATTTTAGAATCTACCAGTGGCGCACCGCAAAAAAGTTCAGGGGGAGAAAAGGGGGTATGACCCCTGAAAAAGTATCTCCCTGTAGATTCTCACAACCATTTGGCACGCTCAATGATGTAAGCCCTGCAGTGTAACCTGTATTCCAAATTTGAGCTAAATGTTTCAAAAACTGCAGGAGCTATAAAGAAAAAAGTAAAAAAATCTTGAAATTTCAACACTCCGTAGATCAGTAACGAAGCGTTTGCGGACCTATGTTTATATGAACTTTTCGTCATGAAATAAGCCAAAGAATTACCTCCTTCCGTATGTACATGATATTTAGGAACACCCTGTATATCCAAGTAGCATGTAGATACAGCCTTACTGTATATATGTACATATATGAAGGTTACTATTAAAGTTAATCAGTAGATTTTATACAAAGTAGATTCTGGTAGAATTCGTTCCTATATAACAGAATAGTAAACCAACATTGCAGTGAGCTCCTGGCTTTAGTTGTAACATTTTCTCCAGTAGGTAATCTGCAACGGTACCTTTTTCCTTTATTAATTTTCAATTTAACACATTGTGGCTAGTTGGTCCCTGCTCACTTGCTTAAAAAGTATATCCCGATTCAGTACAATAACAACAAAACACCATACATCCTACAACCAGAACTTCTGTACAGTAAACCAAGGAGTCAATCGTTTGAAAGTGTTGAATGCATGATGTTTGTTTTTCCATTAGTTAACCGCAGGAATCATCCGCAGAATTTAAAGTGTAACTCTATGCAGATTACGACTGGTCAGCTCAAGATTTAAATATGCAACAGACGGTGTAAAACAAATATTGCAAGACGTAACATCCAAACGTTAGACGATCTAGGGTGCGGTTTTTTCTATGCAAATATCTGCTCCAGTATCTTTTAGCTTGCATCTAAAAGACCTAATTTACATGACGGTAAATTGGGTGTTAAGCAAAGGCGTCCACAGGTAGTGGCAAGGACGACAAGGTCGCACACTTACATCAACCTCTTCGAGTTTTTTACATATAGGACAGTTAATTTTTATTACCTAGGAATCGAGCAGAAAGCGAGGAAAAGAAAAGTTGCTTAGAACGCGTGCATGGGAGTAAATGTAACCGTTAATGATGATCATAAACGTATAAATAATAACGTGACGTCAAATAAAAATCGAAGAAATGTATTTCTGCATCGTCACACGTGGCAGAATTTTTTGAGGTATGCGACCTTTACACGCCAATTTAGTCACAGTAATTGCGGTTGTACGATTTATTTAGTTAGTCTCAATACGGGAAACGGAAAGTACCGCTGTTGCTGTCGATGTTCGCATTCTGGATTTTCCATCCCAATATGAGTACCAACTTGAACTTGTCGAACACGCAGTGTGTTTTGAACAAATATTTATTAATGTAATATTAAGTTTAGTGTCGTCATTGATATTTCCTTCGGGCTGCTACTTGAATTGTCTCAACCTTGCAATATTGTTTATTTACAAGAAATTTCACTTTTAAGAATTGCCATGAGGCATAACAAATCGTTGTTTGGCTCGAGAAATATATACCTACTTTAAGCCCATAAGGAACTGCCGAATGAAAGATATATTTGCAACTTAGGGGCGAGCCTAAAGTAAGAGGATACAGGAAATCCCCCTCGGACTTGCCCCCGAGGGACACACAAACATCTATCTTGATCTGGAAGTAAAGCTTAATATATCTTTCATAAACTATACAGAATTCTCGTTTAATTCTCGTTTTCATGGAATTCCGCGCGCTCCTGCGAAATTTACGCAGTGTCAGTGCAATTATAAAGTATCAGGTACCTTTGCAAAGGGAGCTCCCTTGACGGATAAGTCTCTGGTAAAAGCTTTTGAAATATTAACTTCAATTTAAGTAACGACCGAACCCTATAATCTGTTACCACTGAAAATATAGCTATAAGGGGGAGCATAATGTTAACATTACTGTATTCGGTCATTCGGTTTATTCATCTGCATAAGCGAAAGAAATATTTAACCGATCTTAAGTGTAATACATTACAATAATTCGTAAACGAATTCTAATTGAGTTTAATAATTTAATATTGTGTTAGTAACATGTTAATACATCAAAATTCCATATTTCTCTCATCTGTCTCAATTCTTACGTTACTTGCAACTTTGAATTTAGTTTTTGTAGCAAACATTTTTTTTATATTTACCTGTATATTCTAAAGAAGTGGTTCGCAAACTTTTTCAGAGCGTGACATTCTTTCATCAAAAAATATTCTCGCGATCACCCTCTAGTAGTATTCAACTTCATTCAGAATCAGCATCTAAACGGCCAACTGACGCCATCTATTACTAAGGAGCGCAATTTATTTCTTTATTTTGTTGTTCGTGTTTCCGGAAATGCCATATTCGGGAGGGTGCTAGATGGCACTGGAATAATTTGAAAGATCCATTTTGTTGTATATAAGCAGCGGACCGCGCCGTAATTTCAATATTGTGTGCCGTACTGCTGACTGTGTGTTGAGTGCAATAAATCGACAACAAATATTTAACGTTAAGTACGAGCTGTACTCGTTTTGTTAAAGATCGATAAATTTTTAAAGCCGTCATTTGAACCTTCCACGTCTGGCAGTGACAAAAATACAAAAAAAAATAGATTTTACAGCAGTGAATTTAACAAATATGGTTCTACCGTTATTTCCCATAAACCCCAGTGCGAGAAGTGTTGTCGAAAGAAAGTATGAAGCCATGAAAACTATTTCGACGTTTAAATACCAAATATCCAGACAACAAAGATAAGCCTGTGGAATTCTTTGAAAAAAAAACTAAACGCCCACCACAAGGTGCCCTTTTACAACAGCAATCCCCTAAGTTATCGAGTTGCATTTCGCAACTAATTATGCAAATAACGATTCGTCAAAAAGAGGCTGAGAAGGTGAAAGCAATACCCCTCTGTAATAATACTCTCAAAAAAAGAATAAGTAACGTGGCAGAAGATATTCGAACACAAATTATTGAAAATACTAAGACGTACAAGTACTTCTCATTATTGATAGACGAATCCACTGTACCCAATTTACAGCATTTGTAAGATACAATATTGCACATGATATTACAAAAGATATTTTATTTTGTACGTCATTAGACGTCGATACCACCGGAAAATATTTATTCCACGCTTTCGTGCCAATAAGTACGAGATCGTCTGGGCAAAATGCATTGCTCTATGCACCGATGGCGTCAAGGCTATGAGAGGACATCGAATTGGTTTGACTGTCAAAACAAAAGAGATTAAGTCAAATGCTAAATGATTAAACTGTTTTTTACATCGAGTAGCTCTTACATCAGAATCTGTACCTTCTAAAATGGATTGTATTTGAAAAATATCATTAAAGTGGTAAATTCCACCCATGATATGTAACGTTTTGAAAAGATGTTTCCAGTTAAAACATGCAGAGAGATGAGAAACCGGAATATGAGAACATATTTTCCAGTTCGCTTTGCCTTCTTAGGTTGGCTTTTTTTGATGATATTTTCGAGAATTTGAACACTCTGAATAGCAGTTTGCTAGGTTGTGATATTAACATAATAACAGCCACGAACAAAATTAACGGATTTGTAAAGAAATTTAATTTCTGGTCGACTTCAGTTGAAGAAAAGTTAATTCGATTCATTTCAGTGCATTCAAGAACTCACAGAACACTTGGTTAAGGATGATAATATTATATATTCTGAGCATGTGTTCGCAGATATGAAAGTTAGTCTGTACAATTTAAAACAATAGCTCATTGACTATTTTCCCAAAGAAATTTAAAACAGTTATGACAATCACAGATGGATACTACCGCAATATTGACATAATAACTGCCAGGAACAAAATTAACAGATTTATAAAGAAAACTTGATTTCTGGTCGACTTCGATTGGAAAAAAGAAGTTTGATTCATTCGAGTGCGTTCAAGAACTCATGGAAGACTTAGTCAGTATGATGTATTTTAAGTTTGTTTATTTTTGTTTACTTGTGAAAGGCAGAAATAAACGTCTTGAAAAGGCACTTTGTTTTATTTTGAAAATCCTGCCGCGACCTCTCTAAACCGTTAGGAAAAAGTCTTCCACATTAAATACAAAGGCATCACAATTGTTGTCTAAATATTGTGATTCGGACTGTGCACACATATAGATAAATATCTTATTACCTGCCTAATTCGCATCGTGCAATAAAATCAAGATACATTTTTTGTAAGGTTTACATTGACAGCAAACTGTCTGAACTATTGATCAAAAAATTTTAAATGCTGCAATTATAAGCGATTAGTATTACGACGTATAGTAGATATAACAATATGGTCGGCTACAAATAATTTACGTTTTGAGACCTTTGCAGTTCATAATCGTTAGGACGAGGTAATCTTGCAATGATATTTTATTTAAATAATCCGACTACAGTTTTACTACGAGGAAGATTTAATAGAATGATTAAAGCCAAGGTATTGTAAACTATTTGAGTTATGATACACAAAATAAAACTGTTAAATTCATTACATCTCAAATCAACTAATTACTACGGAAATAGTATGCGTTGGTATCCGTTCTATCTGATAAATCAAGAATTAAAAACGTTTAACCTGTACAGTAATAGACCTTAAAACTTAAAAAACAGATACAAACCAATCTGATTACAGACCAACGGGTAGACATAAAAGAATCTTTCAAATTCTTCATTCAAATACAGATAAAATATCAAAATGGTTAGAAGCAACCCCTTTGAAAATTACTGAATATACGGCAAATGTATTAAAATTACACAAACAAACTTACAATGGAGCTGCGAATATGATCGTGTCTACTTGAGTTACCAAATATGCAGTGGAAATACTGTCAATAAGCTTGTGCCTGATTATGCCCTAAAAAATAGTTCTCTTAATGTTGAAGCCCATTTACCAAGTTCTGCTCCAGGGCGCTAATTATGCAGATACGCCACTGACTGCATAACACACATCATCACAACACCAACTTATTTTTTTTAATTATACAACACAGCCTACAGCGTAACCTACAGGTTTTGCTAGTTATAATTTAAAAAATGCTCGAATATGGTTTACTTTCCATGTTTTCACAATAATAAATTAAATGTAATAAAACCTTACGCGTAGATACAAAAATATGTCCAATGGGATTTTGTGCTTAATTATTTATTCTGTGCTTCTGAGGGCACGTTAAGCAGTCGGGTCCGGCAAGCCATGCATGGGTTAAATTATCTTCTTTCCCGGCGTATGTGAGCAGAAGTATTAATTAATATTAATTATCAGACCGTAGGGCTAACTAAAAGATGTCGAAAGACATTAAAAGCTTTAAGTTATGTATCTATATATGAAATTCCATTGCAAAAGGGGGTAACAGGAGGATACGAATACCTTAACATTCGATTACATATTTCATTTGACAAATATGTTAAGATTCTGCGCATAGCATTATTTTTTTGTTATGTGGGCTTTCTCATCTTATAGTGCGATTAACTACGAAATTTAAATAATACTGCACTAAGAGCATCCTAAGGAACGTACAGACTTGTATAGATTCACTGACACATCTACAAGTAAAACACCATTAATTTAAGTATATTATGGAGTTTAAAAGTTATATAGTTATATTTGTAAGAACCATAACATAAATTTTGATTAAAAAATATACATCAGTTTACATCAAGCTTAGTATAATATTTTTGATTCCACAAAAATTGTCAGTCTTAAAACTGTGGATGGGACAAATATTTCCGAGAAATAAAAAATTGATATACAGGGTAGCTCTTTAGTGCGTCAAAGTCCAGTATTGGCATTATTAAAATAATTTGACAGTTCTCTCTTTTGTTAAGTAATGTAGTACCAAATGCGCACATTATAATAATATTTTTAATTATACAGGGTGACTCGCTACAGCGGAACATCTTCAAAGTATTATTTTTGAAATAGAACATCGTGTATATATTTTACATTTTTGAATTTAGGGTAAAATTATCTACCCATCGATCTCCTGTTTTTTGATTTTCGACGAGGCGTCCCCGAGTTAATCTAAAAAATGTGAAAATTTTCTTCGGCGCAATGTTTAACAAATTAATTCGGTACGCGGGTAATACGATCAATTACAAATATATATTTCGTAGTTATGTAGCCAAGTGATGGACTAAAACAACACAACCACCAAAAACTAATTTTCTTATACATGGTGTTTCTTACACCAGTGCAAATTTAATTTATTTCAAAGATCATTTTCTGAATTAGTTCAAATAGAACACTCTATGTATTATTGTACTTATAAATTGGCACTCTAACTCTCCACATTTATGCACATTGTCCTATACCTAAAATCGAGAAGCAGAGATAGTTGTACTTTTTCATTACAAATCGCTGAATTATTAAACTTTTTGTTTCTATCTAATCTAGTAGCCATGATTTTGACATAAAGTGACAACATTTATTATTAATGACATATTCAGGTGTTTATTTATAACAAATGTTAAATGTGGCCTCCGTTTTCTTCAGTATACATATTCATTTTTATCATTCATTATTCAGATTTTCGTTTGTACGGCTTGCGCAGTGTCGAGGTAGTGTCACGCAATGCTGGGCTAGATACGCATATTCAGGCTTTCCAAAATCGACA
The DNA here is from genome assembly GCA_014611495.1 of Limonius californicus. NCBI lineage: Eukaryota > Metazoa > Arthropoda > Insecta > Coleoptera > Elateridae > Limonius > Limonius californicus. The sequence goes on from JABXWE010025861.1 coordinate 11,689, forward strand.
TAGTTTACTGCTCGCAACAGAAATTGTACCAACAGCATCTATTGTACGTTGCCTCATATCTTCTATAGTAGTTGCAGTGATCCGGTACACAGTATATTTTATATGAACCCATAAGAACAAAATCCATTTTCGGATAATCTAACATTTCTAGGTGATCGGGCTACCGTGACCTATACACCTGTTCCCGAATTCTTGATTCGAGAACTGGGGAGTCACTAGTGCAAAATGTGCTGGAGCAACGTTGTGCTGGAACCACATATTAACTATTAGATTTGTAGGGATATTTTGTAAGAGTTGAAACAGGTTATTCTGCACCATTCAGATGTTTATTCAAAATATGAGGCTCAATTACAAAATCACTTACACACAATATCTCCCCAAACATTTACAGTCCATTGTCGTTGTCCATCAACTTACAATTCTTTAGTTTTCTGTTGCATAATGACTCGTCAGCGAACAATAGCTTTTGAAAAAAGTTAGGAGTTGCTCTTTCCATTTCTAATACCTGCTCACTTTGTGTCAAAATCATGTCTACTAGATTAAATAGAAACAAAATGTTACATATTTCAACGGTTTGTAATAAAAAACTAAAAATATCGATTTTAGATATAGGACCGTATTTATAAGATTTGTAGAGAATTAATGTGCCAATTCAAAAATATAATAGTATACAGATTAGAAAAAAATGAGAAAATGTTATTTGAAATAAATTAAATTTGCACTGGTGTAAAAAACCCCATGTATAATAGGACTAATATATGGTGGTTGTATCATTTTAGCACATCACTTAGTTACATAAATGTGAAATGTGTATTCTTAATTAATAAAAATAAACCTTGTGCCGACCAAAATTTTCACATTTTCTAGATAAACTTGGCAACGCCTCTTTCAAAATCAAAAAACAGAAAATCGTTGGAAAGAACATATTACACTGAATTAAAAAATGTAAAAATATACAGGGAGTCCAATTAAAAAATAAAACCTGGAAGATGCTCCGCTTTAGCGAGTCACCCTATATGTATATTTCAAAATATTTTTATAAAGTGCGATTTTCGGTAGTAGGTACGTCACTTTAAGGAAAAGGAAAATTTCCAAATAATTTTAATAATGCAAATATTGGACTAATGAGCAACCCTATACAGGGTAAAGGAAACTTATCTCACAAATTTTCAAGAACTATTGAAATGTTACAGAAATATGTTCAAGATATATGCATTTAAATAATAGTTAAATCCAATGGTATCTATTTAAGATTACAAGAAAGTTTTTATTTTATTATAGGGTCACTAAAGAAGATTTTAAAAATTGTTGTCAAATTTTAATAGTTCTCTGAATTCTAGAACTTTTCTAAAAATCCTAATGCGCGTAACGAATCAAATTTACTTTTTCAAATTTTACTTGGGAATTTATAATTACATAGAAAATTGAGAGTTTTATAAATCACTGTCTCGTGACGATATTATTGAAATTGTATACTCGTAGATCTTAATCTTTAACTAATTCATAAATAAAGTTGCCTTTTACGGTGTGATCAATGTTACAAATTGAGACATTAATCTAACAGTGGTGTATGGTAATTTTGTGCATAGATTAAACCATTAAAATCTAAAAATGTACAGAAAACTTCTAGAATAAATACATAATTTCCTGTAACTTCCATTCAACGTGAAAAATTTTACCGCAGTCATCTTTGCAAAATACGTAAACGTAAAGAAAATATTTCCCACAGTTCCCATAACTGCGAATCAATATATTTTATAGAGGTATGGAATTTTGATTAGTAATAGGTACTTCCAAGAAATAAATTGGTGCACATGACGTTGAATAAAAACTCCTTGCGATAAACCATTATTATTAACGGCTAATTCTTAATCCCGAAGATGATAATTAGGTGTCAAGAGTTCTGCAATGGGCGGCATAGACTTTTAGGCGGAATTCGAGAGTGGGTGTTTGATTTTCATCTAAACTTTCAGGAATTTATTTGCATATCAAGTTGTAATAAAAAGCCCTTAGGTGACGTATACAATATGGGTCGTGCTTGCGTAGCCCCCCTTATTATAGCCGAAGTTAGTTGTAAATATTAGGAGGAGTTTAATTAAATGCAAATCGTTGATATCTGTTCGGAGTCGAATAAAGAGCGAAAACGGTTTAATCAGGATTGAGGCATTTTAATGTATGCGCGGTGTTGTAAACGTTTATGATCTGACCGGAAGGTACCTATCTAATCTTTCTGAAATCGATCAAGTGCTGTTCACACGTATTAAGAGCACTGTAATTGCATATCAAGTTTCGGATTCCTGGCCAGGTCAGTTGCCCGGTGTCCGACGCAGCCTCGGGCTTCGCGTATGAAGCAATATTGTTTCCTCAAATACCTGTAACGGGACATTTTGATCTAAAAACGTTCGAGGCTGCCAAAAAGTACTTAATCGTTTGCTGAGCTGATGATTACAGCCGGCAAAAAACAACATGAGATAGAATTACTTTTAAGATTGCCTCACGTGCATATCAACTTTTTGTACGAGTCTATTTTGCTTTGAATAGAGGGGTACTGTTATTCTATAGGCGTTCTCCGGCTTACACCGACGACGTCCTGGGTAACTGGAAACGGTGGAAGCGCGAAAATAGACAGCTGTCAATGTGTAAAGCATCTTGTCAACCATGTAAGACATCACTCGACTTAAGTACGACTAGGCATGTAGTCCAACACGCATGGTGCATTACAACCAGGGTGTTAGCGTGAGACCGGCGCTTCCAACATGCCTTATTATCATCGATTTGCGATCTTACGTAACCCGCCTATGCGATAAAGCCAGAACTTACGTCGACTTCCTCGTGAAACGTCACAGATTTGGCAAGTTTGCCAACTACGAAGGAATTCACTTATTAAGAGTCGGGGGAAACTTTCGCCAAATTCTGAAACTTCCAAAGTTTGTGATTGGATGTAACATAAACTCCAACAACTTGTAAATATTTGAAGAGATTTCATATCAGTTTCTCAAATGTTATACAGACAGCTTGATTATAAGCATCGCTGGACCAATCCTACAGCTAAATTGAAGGAAAGTTCGGATAAACTAATTTCCCGTATGATTATTTAATATATTCTCTGAAAACTAATACAAGGTGTCATTATAACCAGGATTGGCTAACTTCTTATATTTGGAAATCCACCGGCATTTAATAAATATAATACATATCCCATCTCAAGACTATACTTAAAAATACTTCTAAATAAATATCCAATTTTAAAAAACTGTTCTATATAGATAATTTAGTATTTTCCACTTCTTTTATTTACCCACACTAGTTTAAGTGTATGCTTAAAAATATCTACATCCTTTATATGTCTAATCGAAAGGGCTTTGCAAGAGAAAAAAGTCTGTTCTGCTGTATTTTTAGATATAACCCAGGCTCTCAATAAGGTATGTCATCTTGGATTATAATATAAACTAGACCAACTACTGCCTAGACGGTACAGTTTGCTACTGAAATCATATATTACTGAAAATTAAATAAGAAGAAGTTTGCTCGGAGTTGAAAGAAATTAGGACTGGTATACCACAAGGCAGTGTCCTTGATCCAATGCTGTACATACTATACACTTGTGATATGCCAGGAACATTTGCTCCATCTTGCCAGTGGGAAAAGATGAGCACGAAGCCAATAGCAATCTGCAACACAAGCTAAACAAGATTAATATGTAGACAAGGCGCTAAGGTATTAAGCTTAATGACAACAAAACAGTTGATATATACCTATTTCACGAACAGAGAATATGAACAAATGTCAGTGATTATCAACAGTGATGTTTTCCCATACGCAAATACAGCAAGTATCTAAAATGAATCTGGATGCTAAACTCAAACAGAAAGAACACCTTAAAAAGAAACTTGAAGAATTGACCCCCAAGTACCAGAAAATGTATTGGCTTATGGGCAGAAATTCCAAACACCACAAGCTCATATTATACAAACAGGTACTTAAACCAGTTTGGACGTATGGAACACAACTACGGGGTTATACCAAAGCGAGTAACATTCAGATAATACAACGATTTCAAAACAAAGTACTGGGGAATATCATCAATGCTCCTTGGTATATAAGAAATAGTGATCTCCACAAACCCCTTGGTGTAGAAATGGTTGTAGAAAAAATTCGAAGATTCGCTCATAAGCACGAAGATACGAGTTACAACCACGTGAACATTAAGCCAATCCAGATCCTGGATCAACATGAGGTAGTGAGATAGTTTAAAACGATCAAACCTTTGAGTTAGTATGATATTGCAAAAAAGGAGAACAAAGTATGTGTTTGTGATTTTGGATTTATTAGAAGAGTCTGAGAAGACACCAGCGAGTAAAGCTCAGTAACGTAATTTGGGTATCAGATTTAATAGAAACAAATTACTCACTAATCTATATACAAGATTAATTGTAATGTTATAGCAGCCGTCAGCGTTTATCATAAAAAAATTCTGTATAGGTAATTTAGCATTTAGAAACTTTAACTTCTTTCATTTACCTACACAGTTGTTTATGTGTATGCCTTATCTTTTATTACATTGTTTATTTTCCCAAATTGTGCCTTATCATGTAGCACCAGCATCATCATAATCATCGAAAGCGCTACAGCCCTTAATGAGCCTTAGCTTGCTCAATCCTTTCTTTGCTTTCTTTCTTATCTCTTGTTTTTCTTTTCCATTGTTGTATCCCTAGTTAATAAATAACTGTGTTTTTGAGGTGTCAAATTAACCTTTTTATAGACAAACTTATTTAAGCCATATATGAGTGCTGGCCTAATTAGCGTATTATAGATTCTATAATTTGCTTTTTTTTGGGATGTATGATTTTTTTGCAGTTGGGATAATAGTGTTGTTTGTTTTTGTACTTCTGTTTTATTGCTATTATCCCTAATGATTACAAAACCTAAATACTTAAACTCCCGTAGAAAGTATAATCACTTATCACAAGACTTGTGTTTGCTATAATTTTCCTGCTGTGCTTGTTTATATATTGTATATATATATATTGCTGCATAATATGTTATAAAAATAAATTATTCAAAAGCCCCACGTTGGCTTGCTTCAAAAAGGTGCTAGGAATTATATTTTTATAAAAATAAATTATTATACTCAATTAAATTTGATTTAGCTCAGCTAGCTCAAGAATAAAATCTTTACGTTGGTTACGCCAATAACACAAATTAAAATATACCAGCATATAAAACATAAATATCTCAGTGTTTCAGTTCGTGACCTCGCTACAGATAGTTATAAAATTCTAATAATAAAATATTACATAAATACAATTATTAAAACAAAGTGGACTTATCTTAAACCAAAATGTTGCCGTCCAGTGTACATCTGAATTCCTTAGAACTGCAACTGTTAGCAGATTCCCGCCAATTTTAACAAGACAGCGTCATTTCGATTCCTGGTCCCACTGCATCCATGACCTTGATCGTTGGTAAATCAATTACTATTTAAGTGAAACGTGTTAAATTTCCATATAAGGTAAGTAAACTTCTTCTTATTATGAATTAATAATTGCACTTTTAAATTGACATTCTCTAATAGATTAATTTTCAGGAACTTTGAAAGAAATAACACCATTCAAATATTAAACTCCAGGTATGTCGGATTATTTTATAAATTAAACACTTTTAATAATTTGAAATTTAAATAAAATTTTATTACTCTGTTTCAACAAATAAATAAACACTTTTAACAATTTTATTACTTGCACATAATTTAATGCTTTGATACGGTAACATAACCTTTAATCCAAATTTTATAAACAAGTTAAAGAATCAACCATAATTTTCAAAAATAGCTCTTAAACACATTAATTCAAAATTAGAGCTCACTAGTAAAGCGTGCTTCCTCTTTGAGCATTAAAACAAGACTAAATTTCAAAATTTACTAATTTTGGTAACTTTACGCATATTAAAATCAAAAATGTTCCAATGAAGTTTTAAATAGCTATCTGAACCATCTTCAGCTATTTCCAAACATTATGAAATTATGAATAACAAAGTTAATACACAAAATATGATTAAACAAATTTTAAAATAACAATCCTTATAAAATTACACAACTTTTGAAACCAATCACTCCCAAATCTGAGATAAAAAAATCACATGTGTTCAAATTATTAAATTTAGACAAAATTCAAACGAAACACATCCAAAACATATTAAACATCAACAACAATTTATTATAAACAAATACACAGAAATACAAAAACACCCCTCACACTTATTATACATAGAATAAGAATCAATAAATGATGTCTAACCTGAAAATTATAACATCTCCACAATTTTACAAATAACTAATAA